>JBCJKH010005461.1:1478-25971 GCA_039877255.1 Loriculus beryllinus | reverse complement strand
CCCTTTCCCCCCCCCCCCCCCCCCAAATTTCTTCTGGGTTTTTCTCTCATTTCTTCTTGGAAAAGGTCAGCTTAAACTGAGATTTCTAAAGATAGCGATCAGAATTTGAGTTACTTAGATAAGAGAGGGAACTTGATAGTCGTACAAGTAACATCCAAAACAAGTAGCTGCTATCATAGAATAGAATCATAGAATATCATAGAATAGAGTCGGAAAGGACCTTAAGATCATCTAGTTCCAACCCTCCTGCCATGGGCAGGGATGCCTCACCCTAGACCATGTCGCCCTAGGCTCTGTCCAAGCTGGACTTGAGCGCTGCCAGGGATGGATCCAATTCTGTGCTTTCCTCAAGTGATGACATTAAAATATTAGTGAAGTAGAATGCATTTTAAAATGATGCTTAACTAACCATAGGAGCTTACTGCTGTTGAATGGTATCGAAGCAGACTTAGTATGATTTATAAAAGGCAGCAGCTACTTATTTGGCTAAACAGTCTACTCAGGTTCACTCTGAGAAGAAAACTGCACAGCTGTGTAATAGCATTGAGTGGGAATGTTATGTTTGGTGAGTTTACTGATTGAGGTTTTGGGTTGTCTCTTTTTGCATAGGAGCATTGTTAACAACTTATACAAAAGTTAAGACTGAAATCTTTGCTTATCTGAGTAAACAAGACAGTTGAGAACAAGTAGCAATAAGAGGTGTAACACAGAATCATAGAATTGTAGAATAGTTAGGGTTGGAAAGGAATTTAAGATCATCCAGTACCAACCCCCCTGCCATGGGCAGGGACACCTCACACTAAACCATGTCACCCAAGGCTTCCTCCAACCTGGCCTTGAACACCGCCAGGGATGGAGCACTCACAACATCCTTGGGCAACCCATTCCAGTGCCTCACTACCCTAACAGGAAAGAATTTCTTCCTCATATCCAATCTAAACCTCCCCTGTTTAAGCTTTAACCTATTACCTCTTGTCTTGTCACTACAGTCCCTAATGAAGACTCCCTCCACAGCATCCTTATAGGCCCCCCTATAAGGATGTACTGAATGTCCTGAAATAAGATTGGAAGTCTTCTTAACAAAAAAAATGGAAATATCAGTGGTGATGAATTCTTTGCACTAGGGAAAAGCTGCCTGGTCCTCCTGAGTTCTGAATGAAACTTAGATTGACTTTTGTTCTGTAGTACTGAGAAACTTTTCAGGTTGAAGCTTGACATGATGCTTTTGACAGATACAGATTTTTACATGTAAGTGAAGTCCAGGCAAGAAGAGAACAGTGGTGCTTACACTGATTCTCAGATAGAACAGATTTTTTTGTCTGCAACAGAAGTAGTGCAGTCAAACTTTGTAAAGCTTTTACGTTGCTGTAGAACCCATGGCTTCAGCACTGTGACTTTCTGTGCCTCTGAAATGCTCCACAGGTCCCATCCTTTGGTACTCTGGGACAGCTTTGTGTCTCCTGCCATAAAGCAAGCTTAAGGCTTGTGTAGACAGCCAGACTGATTTCCCCAGCACAAAGGAAGTTTTGGTAACTCCTAAGGCTGCTGAAATAATTGCTGTGTCTGTTTACCCTGCCTGCTCCTGGAATGACTGTGGCTGGAGGAAAGGGGATATGGATAAAAGCCAGCTCTGCAATGGTCAGTTGGGCATGTTGGCAGCTGGTGTAAGTTTATTTCACAGTCTAGCCTGGCAACTGAGCTGGGCCCAGGTCAGTCTCAGTGCTAAGGCAGGCTACAGAGAAGCTGAAAGAGCCAATTTCTGAGCATTTCTGTAGAAACACTTGTGTCTTCATTTGGATTTGGTCTAACATCTGGTTTAAAGATCCTGTTGTAAACTTTGGTTTTGCTGTTCAGACAGGTGTCTGGTGGTGCTTAGTCAACATTTGCCTGGGTTTGTATAAATCAAAGCCCAAAAGTATTTGGTGTTTGGGTCTTTTTTTGTTTGGGTTTGGGTGGGGTCTTTTGTTTGCGTTTTTTGGGGAGTTTCTTGTATGGGTTTTTTTTGTGGGTTTAGGGGTTTATTTTCTTTCTTTTTAGAAAGAGGCTGCTTGAAGTTAGGCTCCTAAACTAAATATAAACCAGCTAAATAAAAAAATCTGATTTCTTTATGTAGAAATCATTTATGTGTTGTCCAAAGAAGGTACCCTGTACACATGTCAAACTGCATAGCTCTTTTTCTTTGCACAGACTGGTCTCACGCCTCTGATGGAAGCAGCTTCAGGAGGATATGCAGAGGTTGGAAGGGTTCTCCTTGATAAAGGAGCAGATGTTAATGCTCCACCTGTGCCTTCCTCAAGAGATACAGCTTTAACAATTGCAGCAGATAAGGGTCACTACAAGTTCTGTGAGCTCCTGATTAATAGGTAAATCACTTCTTTTCATGAGTGTCACACTTACTCTGTAGCTGTGTTCATCGGTAGCAGATGTCTCCTGCATCTGAGAGCAAAAGGAATGGGAAGCTTTAGAAGCATGATGTTGCATCTGTTCCCTACTCTCCAGTGTTATTCTGGACTATCCTACTCTAGTGTTAATTAAGCTGAGCAGGCAGCTAGGGCCAGAAGTAAGCAAATAGTGTCTGGCTTGGCAGCTCTCTTGGCTTTGTATTAATCCAGCAATTCCCACATGAGCATTTCCCCACTGTCATGTGGGGGGCAAAAGCTGGCAGTAGCTTTTGAGCTCTTCAAGCAGAACATAAAATACCAAGGGGTTGCTTGGTCCTGTGGGTAGACACCACATTCATGATAATGTAAAGGACTTGTTGCTGTGGTGCATCAAGTGAGTGTGTGTTTCTGTGAGGGAGGTTTAAATAATCACTGTGTCACTACAGTGCAACTTATACAGCAGGTTTCAAGGACGGAATTTCTCTATCGAGCCACTGTATTTCAGGAGTTAAAGTTGACTGAAGTACTTGGATCTCTTGTGATCTTACTTCCTGACTTCCACCTTTACTTATTCCCTGTTTCACTGGATTTTTAGAGGAGCACATATTGATGTTCGTAACAAGAAAGGAAACACACCCCTGTGGTTGGCTGCTAATGGGGGTCACTATGATGTGGTTCAGCTGCTTGTGCAAGCAGGAGCAGATGTGGATGCTGCGGATAACCGGAAAATTACACCTCTTATGTCAGCATTTCGTAAGGTAGGAAACCAGCTTAATTGTATATGTCAGTGAGAAACGTTTGCAAATCACAGTTTGTCATTTGATCTTAAATCTGAATGCCTGGATTTGGAAGAATCAAATGTAACACAGCATAATTACTATTTAGATAAAATGCCGTCATCTGAGTGTGTCACATAGGTCTCATTTTTGAGAGGTGAAAACCTTTGTTCCATAAACAATGTTAAGTTTTATTTCCAGTTATGCACTGTCCAAAAACTGTTACTGTTTGAGATTTCACTGCCTTGATATTGAGATAGTCACTTCTAAATTCCTGCAGATTGTACTGCTTGTCTCAGTTCTGCTTTTGAGAGGGGCAGACTACCAGCCTGTAACAACCTTGTCCTGAATCTTCTGTGCTTCTGTTCTGTTCCTAACTTGAGTGGAACATTTTTTGTAGTTGAAGATGGTTACAGCTTTTCTTCTTGGCAGGCAAGGACATTGGTTTCCTCAGTTTTGTTAGAATCATAGAATAGTTAGGGTTGGAAAGAACCTTAAGATCATCTAGTTCCAGCCCCCCTGCCATGGGCAGGGACACCTCCCACTAAACCGTGTCACCTGAAAATGGATGTTGGATGTAAGAAGCATAGCTATAGCAGAGGAATTTATTAATGGTGGCTGTTTTGCCTTCAACAGCATATCAAATAAGTGTACAGCTTTTTTACAAAACAGCAATACTGAGCACGCCACTGCTGGCCCTCCATTGCTTTCACATAACTTCAGAGGCAGCAGCTGGATGCTTTCTGTGTGGTTGCACAGGGTACCCCATCAGTGATACCTTCCTTCTCAAACAGTACCAGACGTGGTTTTGCTAATCTTCAGTCTTTTTCATTGGACAGTGTGATACCAAACTTGTCAACTTTGATCATAAAAGTAGAGTTGAGTACAAGGGGTGAGAATTTTCTTTGGTGTTCTAGGGGCATGTGAAGGTAGTTCAGTTCCTGGTGAAAGAAGTTAACCAGTTCCCTTCGGACATTGAGTGCATGCGATACATAGCGACAATAACAGACAAGGTGAGTTTGACTTGGGGAAAAGACCCTAATCATTTATTTTCACTGTAATTATACATGACAAATTCTTAAGTATTTGAAAACTGAATGTACATGTTCACTCATGCACATAAATAAATATATCCGCATATAGAGTCCAATTCAGTTGAAATGGTTTGTATGGTTGTGAGTAGAAGGATGCTGCTGTCGCATTGTTAGAGTAAGCCTCACTCCTCAGTTGTAGTTTATTATGGAGATTGTAAGACAAGTCTGCATTCCAGGACCTGTTGAAAAAATGTCACCAGTGTGTGGAGACAATTGTGAAAGCTAAAGACCAGCAGGCTGCAGAAGCAAATAAGAATGCAACTATACTGCTGAAGGAGTTAGACCTGGAAAAAGTGAGTAGAGAATTGCTGCCACACAGCATAAGGGTTTGAGCTGTATATTAAAAATAAGTGATTAAAATTATAGCTTTTCTGTAAAATACTCTGGGAGATCTTTTTGATTCAAAGCTGTGAACGTTGCTACAAAAATATTAATGACATTGAGAGAGGACTGAGCTGGTGAGAGATTTTGTTAGTTTTACAGTAAAACTATGTTTTCATACCACCTCTGTTTTGGTTGTTGTTGTGTTGGAATTCCTTAGAAGTTTGGGGACCAGCTAATCCTCTTGCTCCATAAGGTCTGCCCAGTTTCCATGTAAGCGATTCAGTATGTGACAAAGCCATTTTAATCCATCCTGCCCTCTCCTTTCTTCATCCCCCCCAGATTTTTAGAGAAGATCAGAATTAGAATTCAGTCTGTGTAAAAATGTTTAAATATGGATTCTTTTCTCTTAGTCAAGAGAGGAGAGCAGGAAACAAGCTCTTGCAGCTAAAAGGGAGAAAAGAAAGGAAAAGAGAAAGAAGAAGAAAGAGGAACAAAAAAGGAAACAAGAAGAAGATGAAGAAAACAAGCCTAAAGAAACTCTGGAACTGCAAGAGGATGATGATGAAGAAGAAAATGATGATGAAGGTAAAGAACAAGTGTTTCTATGAACGATTAGTAGTTGTGGGAGTGACTTTATTTAACCTTCTGGGTAAGGGAATCTGTTGACAGCAGCCTTCTGTGGTACTGCAGCATCCTTGCACAGCTTCTGCCCTGGCTTTGCC
The DNA here is from genome assembly GCA_039877255.1 of Loriculus beryllinus. Lineage (NCBI taxonomy): Eukaryota > Metazoa > Chordata > Aves > Psittaciformes > Psittacidae > Loriculus > Loriculus beryllinus. The sequence continues at coordinate 20,674 of JBCJKH010005461.1, read as the reverse complement.
CTCTGCAGTCAAAGTTCACAGCAAAACCCCTTTGTTCACACACAGACATCCTCAGCCATGTTGCAAGGGGCAAACCTTCAGTCAGGGCACTGATTCCTGTATCATGTGCACTTTGATTGTATGTCAACTGTTTTCCTTTTAGTGGAGCAAGAAATTCCTATAGAGCCTCCTAGTGCAACTACAACAACCACCATTGGGATTTCTGCAACTTCCACTACTTTCACGAATGCCTTTGGGAAGAAGAGAGCTAACGTGGTGACTACCCCCAGCACAAACAGGAAAAACAAGAAAAACAAAACAAAAGAGACTCCTCAGAACATGCAGATAATTTTGCCAGATCAGCATATATCTCTAGCCCAGCAAAAAGCAGATAAAAATAAAATAAACGGAGAGCCAAGAGGTGGTGGTGCGAGCGGGAATAGTGATTCGGATAACTTGGATAGCACAGACTGCAATAGTGAAAGCAGCAGTGGAGGGAAGAGCCAGGAGCTGAACTTCACAATGGATACGAACTCCTCAGAGCGGCGCTACGCCTCCCTGCTTATCCCTTCTCAGGAAGAGAAAACAAGCACCTCGGCTTCAAAAACACCCACAAGGTGAGGCTGCTATGTTGCTCCTGTTATTTCACAGGGTTTTACTTAAGCCAGTGTAGACTTTCTGTAGCTGAAGCTTTATACCAGCTGGTATGTTCCCAAAGTCTTGCGAGACTGAGCTTGCTTGGGTTTTGTGGCTGTTAAATAATCCTGTTGAGTTGGTTGAACATAACCTCTTTAAACTGATACAGATAAGATTTATTTTCTTTTGCATTGCTGGTTAGTTTTTAACACAACTTCAGCAAAACAGCTGGTTTTCTCTGCACTGTTTAATCATCCATGTTGCGTTGTCAACTTTATTAGAATAGATTTTAAAGTGATTATGCTGGATATTGCTTACAATTTATTTACTTCATTACGTTTTGATTGTTTTATGGTTTCATCACTAACTCATTGGGATTGCAATCTTTTTGTTTTTAGGAGGGAGGAGGTTGATGACTCTGAGCATTTCACCTGCCAGGTTGATGGCCAGTTCGACTTAAACTTGTCAAGCCAGAGGTGAGAGTCAAAAGAACTGGACAAATGTTAAAGGGGCTGTGTGAATGGTGTGGAAGATGGTTCAGTTGTCAGGGAATGTGCTAATAACTTTTATAACACCAGTTTCTGAGTAGGTCATTGTCCTGAATCAAAGAGTGGAGATCCCCTCTGAATCTGTAGTGTTTGCTTATTTTTATATGTAAGTAGCATGAGCCTGATCCTCTGTAATTTTCTTTCTTTTCCTGCATTAAGGGAGGGCAGAGGGTGTGGGGGCTTGATGTGCAGGACACCTGCCTGAGAACCCAGCTTCAGGGAGAACACAAACAGTATCTGGTGAGAAAGGGCAGCAACTGGGAAGGCTGTCACCAGGGAGTGGTTGGGACTTCCTTTTCCTTTTTCCCCAGATTGAAATTAGCTGCAGAATGAGTGGATTTGTTTGTTTTGGATTACCCTTAATGTTAGAAATTATTGTTCTATTTTAGGAACATAATTTGTTCCTATCTTGGACTCATTGCCTACAAAAGCCCTGGAATCATATGCAGTTCACACCAGCAGGACTAACTAAATGCATACTCATAACTCCCTGTTAGAAGTGGTGCTTCTGCTAGATGCAGTACACCGAAGAAACAAGACCTTATATAAATACAAAATGGGGCTAGTGTATTTTATTGACCTCTGCAGGTGCTCTTTGGCTCCTGCACTAGGCAGACTGTGAAAATGATTTCTAAATTTGCTCTTCCCAAATTCCTCTTCTCTGTAGTCATGGACATGCTGATGACAAGGCTGCTGTAATTGAAACTTAAGACTTGGTAATGATGCTTTACAGAAAACGTAGCTACAGAAGAACCACAGCAAGCTTCATTCTTTCCTTTCATATGCATTTTCTTGTTTTCTTTGCCTCAATCTTAACTGAAGCATGAGGTCTTCCTCCCAGCTATGGCACACGCGTGCTGGATCGAATCACATAAGGCTAGTTTTTCAATCATTTATGAAGATTTTGCCTGTGTGTTTGTACTTTAGTTTAGCACTCCACTGTTTGGAGCAAAGGTATAGGCTGTGGACTGAAGGTAAAAAAATCCCTAGAAAGTCACCCAACAGTTTTTCCAGGTAGAGGATAAGAATAACTGCAGTTCATGCTAATAGTTTTCAGGTGCAGAATGTACACTGGAATGCTGTCATTTTATTCTGTAATGTGTAATCAGCGCATTTCTGTTCCCAGACTTGATGGTGAAGGTCATTCGAATTCTTTGTCAACTACTTATAAACCTGTTTCCCTGCCTCTGACCTCTCCAAATGTGAAGCTGAATCTGACTAGTCCAAAAAGAGGCCAGAAAAGAGAAGAGGGCTGGAAAGAAGTTGTTAGAAGGTAAAGACTTTAATTGTATGCTAGGAACTGTCTGTGAGCTTTTTGACTTGTGATTATTCTCAAATGTAGGATGTCCAGAAAGTTTATTTGTGTAATTAATTTAGTAAAAAGTCTGCCCCCTTACTCTTTCAGTGCTGTGAAAACAAACTGCAACTCTTAATGTGTAGCAATTCCTCGCTAACTTAACATTAATGGCTTACAAACATTTTACTTGGCACAGGGGTTTTCTTTCCCTGTGACTGGAGTAAAGAATGTAGGGATAAAATAAAAGGGGGAAGGAGCAGATGGCAGTGGAAAGCTCCTACACTGGATGATTACCTGCACTTGAACTAAAGGCAGGGTGGATGTTGGTAGAGGAGAGGTGGAGGATCTCTTCAAGGCTAAAATTCATTGTCCTTTAGACAATGACGTTGATCGCTGATTCCATGGAATATTTGTCACCTTAAAGTGAGTGCTAGAGCTGCAATTAGGTGAAAGATTTTCCACAGAGCAAGCTTTCCTTTTGAAAATGTACTGGGTTTTATTACGTGGCCATTGACACCCCAGTACCTTTTCTGTAACCTTTATGACGTCTTACTACAAGTAATAACTTGTAGCTACTACTTGTTCTACTACTGGTTCTACTTGTTAACTAGAAGTGATAATCTGGCTTTCCTTTTCATTCCCTTTATCAAAAGGGAATACATCATGGACATAGAAGTGTCAGATGCTCTGGGTGCACTCATGATGCTCTCCTGCTTTTGTGTTCTGTAATGATAGTGACTAAATATGCTTGTTCTGGAGAATTTTAGGCTGTGTGCAGAGAAAGTAATTGTACAGAGGATTTAATGCATTCACATTAGTGGAAGCCATGGACTGTTCAAAACAGTTTAGTTTGAAAATTTTAAGTGTTTGAGCCCTTAGAGAGTTGGTTCAGTCTGTGCCTTTTGTTGTGTTCACCAGTGGGGCTCTCATGTGATATGTGTGGTTGCAGACTGCCCACCACTGGTGAGCCCTGCAGCCATGAGACCATTGAACAGTCAGTTGACTTTTCCAGAGCTTCACACAGAGCCCACCATGGATCCTGGAGATGCTACATCTTTCCTCCTTGGGTCTCTTGAGTTTCATAGGCTTGGTTCAGCTGGTTGGTTGGGTATTGCCTGCTCTTCTGTTGGAGGTGGTAGGGTTCTAGAGATGGCATTCAGAATCTGGCCTTTCATAAGAAGTTCTGCACTGGTGTTTGCTGTGTCTTGGCTTTTGAAGCATGTGTCCTGCCAAAGAGCTTCTTGTCAACTTTAGAGGCACATGCAAAATGCCCAGGAGCTGCATGCCTTCCAATCCTAAAGCCTCTCCTGTTCTCAACAAGAATTCTTTTCTTTCCCTTTCCCCATGAGTAACTCCGTGGCTAGAAGGCAAGTCTATCAAACAATTTAACCAATGCAAACATCCCTTCTGCCCTTGACAGGCAAGTAGGCAGAGTTTTGAAAGACCCTCCCCCCAGCAACACTCTGCAGCCAACACCAATTGAGCAATTTCAGCTGCAGAGAGGAGGGCGCTGCTGCTCGGGAGCAAAAAGGTACGGTTTGGGGCACTTGTCAAGATAAAAACCATCAAGCTTGGTGGGTGGGGAGGGAAACAGCAGTGGGTGATGAGTGGGAAGGGGCTTGGGCACTGGGGTGAGCTCTTCTGGAAGAGGAATGTCTCCATGGGTGGTAGCATGGGGTGGAAGCAACCAAAGGTATGGTTAGGAGCCCTGTGATTAATGAGGGTGTACTTGAGAGGTGACTAGGCAAGCTCTGGTTTGTGGGGGGAGTGACTGAGATGCCTGTCTTGAGACAGGAGCCTTGGGGGTGCAGGGGAGAAGAGAGCCCAAGGCATGGCGGGGGGGTTGGAACAAATTTTCTAAGTTTCCAAGACTGGAATAGCTAGGCAAAGCTGAAGCCTTCTCAGGGTGTGCTGGTGGTCTGTACAGTGTCCAGAGGCACCTGCACTTTCGTCACAGTGGTTTCTGCAACACCTTTTGAGTCCTCTCTAATTGTTAAGTGTTGAGCTATCACACATCACTGATAAGTTTGAAAGCAGTGTATGGGCTTGAGAGGTCCAACCTATGCACCAATCAGTAGTGACCCAGAGAGACCTTGGCTAGGGTCTGGATGCAAGCACAGATCACATTCTGAAACTTCCCAGTTCTGTGCTTGCACTGACCCACCAAAACTACATGAATTATAAAAGTCCTCAATTGATGTGTTTCTCTGAACACATGGGTTCAGTGCTGTGCCTACTTCTGAAAGTCTGTGCTGCCTTCAAGGTGCCGTCCAGCAGCAGCTTATATCACAGAACTGCACATTTTAACAGTCTTCTATCCATCTTGCATGGTGTCACCAATAAACTTTCTGATCTTGAGGCCTGAGGCGAGCCAGGTTTGTCAGTGCAGGTGTTACAGACCTTTTCCCTGAGAAAGCGTTGGAAAACCACCTTCTCCTTGCTGTGAAGCCTGGCTATGAATGATCAAAGTAGCTAAGCCCTGGACTTTTATATTTGAAGCAGCACTATTTATCTAAATTTAGATTGGTGAGCTAAGGATTTGTCTCACTTTGAAGATACACATGGTAAGATAAAATCCCCAAGTGTTTCTGAAGCAGTGTGAGGTAGACACAGCTGTGTTAAGACAGTGGCAGAATAAATGCTTCTCAGGATCATCTGGTACTGAGAGTGATGAGTGATTTGAGTGGAGGAGTATGAGAGGCTCCAAAGGGTGAAGAAGTGATCAGCAGAAAACCACTTGCTGCCCTGAAACTTGATACTGTTGCTTCAGCCCCTTGTCAGACAACAAGGGACTTTTGTATACCTTTGAAGTTTGAATACATCTCAGATTTGTGATCTTTGTAATACAGGTCAAAGAAGTTGTCTGTCCCAGCTTCTGTTGTATCTAGAATAATGGGAAGAGGTGGGTGCAACATCACAGCAATTCAAGATGTCACTGGTGCCCATATTGACGTTGATAAGCAAAAGGATAAGAATGGAGAGAGAATGATCACTATAAGGTACAGTATCTAGAAATGAAAGTCTTGAGTTAGTCCACAGTGTCATTTATGGAGAAGTTTGCTTTTTAAGACAGGACAATTTTATCTTCTTTGTACTGGAAGAGAACATACATTACTGCTGCCAAAGTATGCTGAAAGTCTGCTTCAGAGATAATCCCAAAGATATGCAAAAGTCAAAAAATAACTTACTGGAGTACACATACAATAGGCTTGCAGATCAGTATAGAATTGAGGCTATGGAACATTGCACAAAGTGGGGGTTCCTTTTGCAAAAGATAAATCTGCTTGTATTTAATGTAGGGGCGGCACGGAGTCGACACGATACGCAGTGCAGCTCATCAATGCCCTCATTCAAGATCCTGCCAAGGAACTAGAAGACTTGATTCCTAAAACTCACATAAGAACCCCTGCTTCGAGTAGCAAATCAATCCATGCAAACTTTTCATCTGGGGTCAGCACTGCGACTGCTTCAAACAAGAACTCCTTTCCCCTCGGAGCGCCGCCCCTCGTCACATCGCAGTCATCAACACTCTCTACTTTCCAGCCTACCAACAAACTGAACAAGAATGTCCCAGCCAATGTGCGCTCATCTTTTCCAGTGTCTCTTCCTCTAGCTTATTCTCACCCTCATTTTGCCTTGCTGGCTGCCCAAACTATGCAACAGATCCGACACCCTCGCTTACCTATGGCCCAGTTTGGAGGAACTTTTTCGCCTTCACCGAACACTTGGGGACCATTCCCAGTGAGACCAGTTAATCCTGGCAGCACAAACAGCTCTCCAAAGCATAACAGTTCGGGTCGTGTAGGTAATCAGAATGGAAACATCCTACAGACGGAGTCTCCTGGATTAGCTACTTCTACTTGTCCCATTACTGTCTCTTCTGTAGCTGCTTCCACCCAACCGCTGTGCGTGACCAGTAATCGGACTCCCTCGTCGGTCAGGAAGCAGTTGTTTGCCTGCGTTCCCAAGACAAGTGCTGCAGCAACAGCAATCTCAACTGTGACGAGCACCTGTAGCACTATGCCTTCAGCTTCCTCTGCTCCCCCAAGCAATGGGCAAGTGCCCCCAGCGTTTCTGCCATCTAATGCTCCCCAAGCGCAGCATTCCGCCCTGAAAGCGGACTCTTTCTCAGCTGTCTCAGCACCCAAAGAGAAGGTGGCGGCACCAGACCAGCCCTCTGCAAGTGCGTGTGCACCGACTTCAGTTGCAAGTAGTTGCAGTATGTCAGCAAGCAGCAACTCAGGAGTCACTGAAACGCGCCCTTCGAGCAGCCCTGCTCCGCTAAACAATGTCCAAGATGAAATACTGCCAACCAGCATGTCAGAGATCAGTCCTTCCGTGCCGATGCCTTTTTCATCCAGCTCAGAAACTGCTCCTTTAAGCTTAGCGTCACCCAGGTCAGTTGTTGCAGATAATCAGGACAACAGTAACTTACCTCAAGTAGCTGTACCAGCACCTCGAGTTACTCACAGGATGCAGTCCAGAGGTTCTTTCTATTCAGTGGTACCAAATGCAAACCTCCATCAAGATCCTCAGTCTATTTTTGTTACGAACCAAGTTCCTTTAACACCTTCTCAAGGTCCACCTGCTGCAGTGCAGCTTTCGTCAGCCATGAACGTTATGAACGGTTCTCAGATGCACATTAACCCAGCAAACAAATCATTGCCTCCTACCTTTGGGCCAGCAACGCTCTTCAATCACTTTAGTAGTCTTTTTGATAGCAACCAGGTGCCAGCTAACCAAGGATGGGGAGACTGTCCACTCTCAACCCGAGCAGCAGCTGACCCATCCTTCACTGTTCAGTCTACCTTTCTGAATAACTCTGTGCTAGGACATGTGGAAAACGTGCATCCTGACAACTCCAAGGCTCCTGGTTTCAGGCCACCTTCCCAGCGGGTTTCGACTAGTCCTGTAGGTAAGTCATTACAGTCGTGCACTGGACAAAATTCTTTCTCCAACCATTGCACTTTGATCATCTCAAACTTGAGAAGTAGTTTACAAATGACAGTTAGAGAATACTAACGTAATGAGAATGGTCTACTTTTTCCAAGTGCTCTTTAAAACATTGATGATTTTTTTCCCTCTTTTCTTAAGCTCTTTTAGGTATTAGGTGTTGGGAACATTGCAGACATCCTATTGATTGTCTACTCTAAGACGCAGGAGTTCTTCTACCTGTTTGTATTGCTCAGAGTAGCATTGATCATAGCTTTTGGGTTGAACACAGGGTTTGGCGATACTGAACGTGAACAGTGGGCCCAGGACTCTTGGCAGGCTCCAGCTGCTTAGAGTGACCGCATGCAGTGGTTCAGTGTTTGATCTGAGACTCTAGCCTGATCCAGTTGAGGTAAACTCTCTGTACTTTCAGTCTCTACCACTGTAGGATTTTAATAAGCTTATGTTGTGCTGTGGGAAATTGGTGTGCTTACTACACAACAACATGGTGTGTTTTACTACAAAGTCCCTGTCCCTCTGCTGTTAAGTACAGCAGGTGAAGCTTATCTGCATTTGTTTGAAATGGATTAGGAACACTCAGTGAGCTGCGTACTCTTGCTGTGTTCTGCCTAAATGATTTTTATCATCTTAGTATTCAAACTATGCTGCAGGCAACAGACTCTACCCATTTGACTGGAAAGAACCCTTAAGGAATCTAGTCTGTGCCCCTTTCTTCTCCCGTTCATTCTTGCCATAATGGCTTTATGATGCCTTGGAGTTGTCATTATCCCTGCAGTGTTTGGCACTCCTGTGCCACATCCTGCTCAGCACAGTAGCAGAACCAGATGTAGCTACACTTGTGAGAGGTAAAATAACTGGACCTTGTTCCTCAGGCTGCTAATAAAAGAATTGCCAGCCCTCCTTAGCAGACTCCAGACACACTTTATGTTGGCTCAGCTTTTTCCCCGCAGTGCTCTAAATTGGGAGTTGGCTGTTGCTGGAATAACCCCTGGGAAGGAAGCTTATGGCAAGTGGGATCTGCTGATTTTTTTTTCACATGGTCACATCTTGCGTATACAGCGACAGCTGTTCCCTTGTGCTAAAGTCATCCCAGTTTGTCCCTGGGAAAAATATATTGGTCCTTTCTATATCCTTAAATGACTGTACCTATTTAAAAGCTAGTCTGAATCTGCTTCTTGCCCAAGTTAGGAAGGTTAGGTAGATACCCAAGGAGAGCTCGCACAGTTTAGCTGGAGGACATAAGGGTGAAGTTTCTCTCAGCTGCAGCTGGAATTTGATCAGGATATTGCAAGTGAGGAAAAAACGGCTAATAGGTGGATGTGCTGAGAAGTGGTAGGAGGTGACTGGTCAGTCAGCTCCTCAGCTGATTGATGTGGTGTCATTCTACTTAATATGCTGCTTTTGATCACTTTTGCTTCAGAAGCTAAACTGTGTGTGGCACAGGGGGAGAGGTGTTGGGGGAGCCTAGGGAGAGAGGGTGTCTGAGAGGTGTGATAGTGAGGAAAGGAGAGGGGATGATAGGCTGAAGGCTCTCTGCTGCCTTTCATTGGAGTGGAAGTGTGGTTCTGTGGCCTGCCCACCCATCTCATTCACTGGCTCCTCCCAAGGGGGCAGAACTCTCAGCTCAGCATCCACTGTGGGTTGAACGGGGGACTACCTCAGCTGTTCCCATAGGCTTCAGTGGCAGGTTTCATGAAGACTTGGAGAAAGGAGGAAGAGAGTTGGTCACTGCTGACTTATACTTTGGCCAATAGCAATATGCTGGGCAAGGGGCAGTCTGTGCCTTGCCTGGCAATTCAGTACACTGGTGTGTAAGGAGGGGGACTGGTAATGGCCATCAATCCACCCATCCTCTGATCTCAGCTGTGACTACACTTGATGGAGGAGAGGTTTGTCTTTTGTGTTTATCTTGCACAGTGGGCTATGGCAAGTGTTTTACACAAATGCACATCTCCTGGTGATCACCTCTGAGCTGATTTGGTGGAGATTTAATAGAATTTGATTGTGCACAAAGCCAGGATTTTCTTAACAAGTTGTCCCCTCAGGATGGAGTTTAGGTACTTGGCTTTTCCTGTTCATGGGTAAGCTCAGTTGCAGTGTGAGTTTTCTCTGATTCGTGGTTCATCTGAGGCACAGACTCAAATGCAGATCTCACTGGCTGTGGGTCTGTTCTGGAAATGGCCTTCTGTATCACTCACGTCTTTAGATCTCTTGTCCAAGCAGTTTGCAGATTGAGGGCAGACTTAGTAGCACAACCATTAGAGGAGGCTGTGGAAATACTAAAAGAAGTCTTATTGTCACGTCTTTCGTCTACAATATAAGACGGGGTTTGAGACCTTGTTCACATGGCATTGAAAGGTATCACAGGCTTGAAATATGCAGGCTTAGGAAGCAGCACACGAGTATGAAGTTGCAGAAAATATATGAGGTCCTTGTTCTGCGTGGACTGGCAAGTGTCACAGTGGTTGCTCTGAAGGTGGAGGCAGGCCTGGTAGTAACCAGTTTCTGCAGAAGTGCCTGGAGGCTTTGGCAAAGTGACTTTTGACCAGAGTTTGTGTGAGGTTGGTACACTGGTCTTGAACGCTCAGTTACAATTTCAGAGCATGATGAAGAATTTGAACTGATGGCCAAAGTAAGTACAGAATATGGTATTATAGAAGGTTTTGGTATTAAAAGTCTGATTTTAAGGGTAAGTACACAAATAGGAAGCTCACTACTGAAATCAGGATTCTATGAGTCATTGTTTGTAGAAACCATTTTTAATATTGGGCAAAGGGTTTTTTATCCACTTTTATAAAAGGCAAGATGATGATGAAAAGTGTTCTTCACAAACTGAAAGCTGCTGAATTGAACTTGTTGGTGTCTGGCTGTCACTTCCTTCAACCTGTATAAAATACACAGCAGTGCTGAAATGGTCTTGGCTGTATAATCATTGCACTGGGAAAGCTGAGCGTCCTTCAGAAGACGCAGCTGGGCATCTCTCTCCTGCAGAAGAGCTATTTTTGTCATAATCTCTGCCTTGTTCTCCACTAGAAAATCAGCAGTGCCCATGGGCAGTAGCAGCTCTGTTACCCCTTCTGCATGGGGCAGACTCAGGATCTGCAGTGGTTTGTCAGCCATCTGGAGGTTTGGGGTTGATGTGTGGTGGAGCTGAGCACCACTGGGGCCTTTTGACTACCTTGTGTTTTGTGGATGAGGATTTAGCAAGAGCATCCTAAGTGTAGCTCCATGGTCTGTGCACAGGGAGAGCCCTCAGCTGGATGTGCATGCACAGGAAGGAACGTCATCCATATAGCCATGGAGTCTTGCACTTTGTGCTGTGATAATCCCTGAAAGATTATCTGCCCATGCTCAGGTTCTCTCATCTCAGCACCTCATTTTGGTGGTGGTAGTAACTGATTTCTCCTTGTCTATAACGGAGACATCTCTTTTTAGGGCTAGTGAGAAAAATGCCTCCATTAAATCTAGAGAGTAATTTCTGTCAGTGTGAGCAGGCTGGATCCGGCACTTCTGGAAGCAGTACACAGGTTGATGTGCTGGAAAATGTTGGGTGGACAAAGACCTGGCTTGCAGGAAGGGTGCCCAGGCGATGGAAGGTGCACTTCTGGTGTATGACTATAGACATTTCCTGTCACCACTGCTGTTTGCAGACTGCTGTGGTGGAAGTCGGTACAACCTTCAACCTTGCTCTGCAGCAGTATAGGCTAGTCCTGGTTGTGGTCATTTTGAAATGTTCAAATGGTTTTGAAACTAGTCTTGTTTAATAGGCCCTTGAAACTAAACCCAAAACTCAGGTGAACATACGGCTATGCCCAGTTCTGCTTTCAGGTAATAAGGTGTGATAAGAATTATTACAGTATTTTGGAAAAAGTACTTAAAAGCTTTGGCTTATTAAAAACCTGTAATTCCCCCTTGCTAATCATTTTTGTGGGACTTTGAACCTTCTCTCCATCTCTCCCTTTCTCTTACTCATCCTTGTAGAAAGCAGCCCCCCCACCTGCTGTGCTGTGCATCGTCAGCCCTGTTTCTCTGGACACAGCATGTCCTGACCAATCTGTATGTTACTGTACCTATAGGATGGCAAAAACCATACTGCAGCGAGCTACTTCCTTTGGTGCTGGATTCCTGTGGGACCTTCATAGAGCCCTGTATCTCTGTTTGACTTGCGTGGCTTTTTTGTAAGCAAAGATCCTTGCCACTCCCAGCTTTCCTCCTTTGCCCTCCCTGCTTAAGATAATTTCCTTTCAGTGACCAAAGGGATGGCTGGTTTGTTCAAGCTTCAGGCCAAACCAGAGAGCATACACAAATGCCTTCTGTTGGCTTAGAAGGGAGAATCATGCACTTGTAAAATGAACTTACCATGTGCAGATACCTCCGAAGGTGATGAGATGCTTTAATTATATTTGGAGCACTAGCTCTCTTCTGGTGCTTTGGAGCAAGTTCCCAAAGAGAGATATTTAATCAAATTTATGTTTATTTCAGGCTTACCCTCTCTAGATCCATCCAACAGCTCTACAACTTCTTCTTCAGGTCCTTTGACAGGCTTTTCAGCAAACATACAAGGAGCACGGGTTTACCTTCAAGGGCCAGCGCCTGTTGGGACTCCCAGCTTTAACAGACAGCATTTTTCACCACATCCTTGGACAAGCGCAACAAATTCATGTAGGAACTTCATGGGTCTGTCTTAGTTAACTATAAATTCATAGCTATTGTCTCTAGTAGATTTGTAACTTGAGGGGAAGTTACCCACTGATGCACAAAATGCTTTCCAATTGCTTTTAGCAGCTCTGAGGATGGTGTGCAAATCCCAAGCTGTGCTATTTTGTGTGTTTTCCCATGTCAAACAGCACTAGTTCTGGTAGCATTGCTAAAGGCATGTTTGGGCAAAATAACGTGTCACTAGGCTCAGAGAGGAGAGGGTGTGAGGCTGTGGGGGAATGGAGGTGGTTATACCAAGCTAAAGATTTCCCTCTGAATAGTATGAATGTAATATTAGGTGAAAATGTCACACTTGCTATGGTTTGAAGTTATACTTGCCTGGTCTGTCCCTGTCCCCATCCCATCCTCCCCCCCCCCCCCCTTTTTTTTTTTAATTGGGGTTCTGGAATGATTTTGTTACTTAATATGATCCAAAATCTTTAAGCATCATCCAAGGTAACAGTGGGTTTCTCTGCTAATGGGAAGAACATGGAAGTAGCTTTACAGAAAACATGGGTCTTTGATTCTGAATCTGAGGTGAAGAGGCTTTTCATGTCACTGCATGCAACTTCATTGTCACTCTGAGTTTAAGAACCAAAACATAAATGAGTGCTCAAAGGAAGTTGGATTTCCCAAGAAGAGACAGTGACGCTTCTGCAGGTGGTGGGACTTGGGCTCTGACGTTACACATGTGGCTTTGGGAAGCTGTCTAATTTCTCTTCTGCTGGAAGTGATGGATACAAAACTACACTGGTTAGATACTCATGGTATTTTGGCTGATGTTTTCACCTCTTCCTGAAACTCTTCCATGTTTCTTATTCTTTCATGTAATTAATTTAGATGTACTGCTATGTCATGAGAATATCACATAATTCTGATGGCTGAAAGCATTTGTGTTAGAATGTTGATTTTAGAGTAAAAATAAACTCTAAGCAGAATTGCTGTGCAAGACCTGAAGAGTGCTTGCCAAAGAAAGCCTTTAAAGATTTGCTTGGAGATAGTACTGGGGGGATAGAGCGGGTAGCGCTTAATGCTTGTATGCTTTGTGTGTGATTAAGCAAGAGAAATGTTCTTTTTAGCAGGTGAATCTCCTATTCCATCAGTTTCCTCAGGATCATCTTCGCCCCTTTCAGCTGCTTCTGCACCCTCTAACTTGGGCCAGCCAAAAACGGGTAACGCCAACCAAGACCGAAAGGTTCCCCCGCCCATTGGGACAGAAAGGCTGGCTAGGATTCGACAGGGAGGATCTGTCACCCCAACACCCTTGGGAACCAACTTCACAGCTCCCGTTGGTCACAGTGGCATTTGGTCCTTTGGAGTTAACAGTGTATCTGGTACGTCTGTTGTACAGCCTGGGGCAGCCTCAAGAAGCTTGTGGGGCCTTCTGGAAGTACTGTGTTTGAAATGAAAGTTGGGGAGGAGGAGAAAAGCTCCACAGTAATGAGCTTCCGTGTAGGATATCCTGAAGGGAAAAATGGTGTCAGTGTGTATCAGTGAAAGCATTGTGATTTTTCTCTCCTATGTGGGTGATTTTCACCCAACCCAGATTGTCTATAAGTTTATACTTCTAAACCTGGAGAGCAGCTCAGAAACTTCATATTGAGTCTATTGAAAGACACAGAAGTTAAAAATTAAACGACTTTTATTTGTTGAGGGGGTTCATTTCCAAGTCTGACCCTTGAACTAAAGGAACAACTACCTCTGTCCAAGTTTCTAGCTTGCTTCCCATTAACATTTTAAAATATTAGTTGTGCAGCTAATGCATCAAAAAACACAGAGAATCATAAAATCCTAGAATAGTTTGGGTTGGAAGGGACCTTAATGCTCATTCAGTTCCAATCCTGTGCCACAGGCAGAGGCATCTTCCATTAGATCAGGTTGCTCAAGTTATGGATGCTCAACTTTGCACTGATCTCTTCATGATTCTTGAATAGAATGGGGTCACTTCTGGTCCAGGCAGCTGCAGTTTCAGAAGGATGACTTTGAAACACCAGGAGTTTTACATTCAGCTTCCTGATAGTTTGAGGTTCTTGTGGAAAGGGGGAGCTGCCACTGGTAGCCCCCATTATCTCCACGCTTGTCTGAACGCTCAGGATCAGTGTCTGTGCAGACAGTATGTGCCTGGCCAGGCTTCTCTGGCCTCACCAGTCTCTCTTCTGTCCCTGTGTTAGCCCCTGTTCTACATGTAACTTTTTTTTCTGTGTTCCTGTGGTATATGAGAGGTGGTGGGAGCTACAGGGAAGAGGAAGTGAGTGTGTGTGTGTAGCCAGCCTTATGTAGTGTTGCCTGCTGCACCTTCCTATGGAAGGCCTTGATGCTACAGATAAGACTTGTGTGTTTGCATTGCCTGTAATGGGTTATTAGCCAAAAATTGCAGGTATCTTCCTGCGTTGCATAGGCTGTGGAAGGTCTGCCCTTGCTCAGAGCAAAGCCTGAAGGTACCTCTGTGACAGTGTGTTTTCAGAGAGCCTTTGGATGTATGTAGATGTGTGCAGCTGCTGAATTCTGCTCCAGAGTGTCTTCAGTGAGTTGTAATCAGCCATTTTTAATCTCCTGTTTTCCAGAAGGCTTGTCAGGTTGGTCCCAGCCTGTCATGGGAAATCATCCGATGCATCAGCAGCTGTCGGACCCGGGCACATTTTCTCAGCATCAGCCAATGGAGAGAGATGATTCTGGAATAGTGGCTCCCTCGAATATTTTCCACCAACCTATGCCAAATAGTTTCGTGGATTTTTCTAAAGTAAGTTTCAGAGGGTGGGATTTAGTCTGTAAAATGACCAAGGGCTTTCTCTGTTGCATCTCCTGTTCTACCTGTTCACGCTGTATGTGTATGCCTCTTCTACCACTGCTCGCTGCACCTCCTTTCATCCCAGTAATGACTGGAAAAGGTGCCCAAGCTTGATGGTGCGCATCAACAGAACCAGTATTTGTACATTGCAGATGTAGCTTGAGGCAGACAGATGTAGCCAGGCCTAGCCAGCTAGCTGAGCCACCACTGGAGGAGTGTCGAGGATGATGTGCTCAGCAGCAGACCTGCTCACAGCGCGTGTCAGAAGTGGCTGTAGCACATACTCTTGGAATCTTCTAAATTGCAGCCCAGCAGTCTTTGCAACACAGGAAAGAAATCTCATGATCACAAAAAGCTGCTTTGTAGCTTGCTCTTTCTGAATTGGAAGAATGTTTTAGGGATCCACAGGTAATATATAGAAAACCTTCAGCTCAAAGCCTTGCATGCTGCAGAAGTGAGAGGAGGCAGCACTGTGATCACTGTGTCTAGCTTTATGGGGTGATGAGAAAGTGCTGTGCAGAGGCTGCTGCATGCTGGCAAGGTGTAATCTCAGAAAAATGAGTGAACTGACTTGAGTTTAAAGCTCTGGAGAGTTGCGAGTGTTCCATGCTCTGCTTGTTTCCTCACAGAGCTGTGTGACTAGATGAACGTCACTTACAGAGGTGAACTGCCTCGTTTGTCTTGGCAGATGTGGTGCCATGATCATCCTTCACAACAGCTGCTGCTTTCACTGATGGTGCTTCCTCTTGTCCCCTCAGGGCCTACCCATCTCCATGTACGGTGGCACTCTGATCCCCTCTCACCCGCAGCTGGCTGATGGCCCAGGAGGGCCGCTCTTTAATGGGCTCCATACTCCAGATCCTGCCTGGAATCCCATGATCAAAGTTGTCCAGAACTCGACAGAATGTACTGATGCTCAGCAGGTAGTGTGGCTGCCTTCTTCCACCTTTGCTTACCTGGGGCTTTTTACAGTGTTGTGCTTTGGTTTGATTTTCTTCCCTTTGGATAGGTGACAGGTTTTGTTCAGTTCTTTGATGCTAGAACTGAAAATGTTTGCATGACTTCTCCCTGCAGTGTGTGTTTATAAAAAATACATGGTGCTGTCCCTACCTACCAAACCTTTCAGGTGAAATAAGCAGCATTCAAGACTGCTCAGCCAGGTAACAGACTGTGTTATAAGTGAAAGGGTTTATATTTGCATTTATACTCGGCATCTTTCAGGTTGTCAGTCAAACTTTGGCCAGAGCTGAAGAGGGCTGTGGGCCGCTGGACAGTCTGGTTATATTTGAAGAGAGAATCCTTCAGCTTGCCCTCTAGTGGTTAAACACTCTGTTAAAGGAACCTTTATTTGTTTTCATAATAGCCTTGTCTTTTTATTTCTTGCTGTAGATTTGGCCTGGCACCTGGGCACCTCACATTGGAAACATGCATCTCAAGTACGTCAACTGATTTAAGGGGGTCTATCCTTTTTTTAGCGTTGTTTGGGAATCTTTATGATCTTGGAAGAACCCTGGGGATTTTTTTAATGTGCCTAACTAAGCAATTTTCTGTGGGCTGGAACAATGGAAACTTAATGGCCTATTGTATAGCAACCAAGTGATTTACCTGTACAAACTAATTCTGTTCTCTGGTTAGTTTAGCCATTTTGAACTTAAAAATCAGACAAAACTAGTGCTTTTGGCTAAACACTACTGAACGCTTCTTGTATGCAGCAGAGAACTAGCTGATGACGTGATTTCAACCTATTAGGGTGGTAAATACATGTATAATTGTTTACAGACTTAAAAGGAAAAGCTGAGTAAATTTCATGTCGTATAGTGGCTCTACTTTATGTAGCCTGTATTAATGTGAACTATTTACCTGAATATTCAATAAAAGGCAAACAGTATTTAGAGGTTGTGTGTGAGAATTTTGGAAGAGGCTGGATGGTGTTGTCTTTGATAGCTGCTGCCATGCACAGTGATGCATTTCTAAGGGTCCCAGAATTAGCACGTGGATGCAGTCAGGGTTTGGGGGGGATTTGAGCCAGTCATCAGCTATGCAGTGTCTGCTGAGTCCTTCCCTCTGCCAGTTGGTAGCCTTGTATTTCTGGTCAGTGAACATGGTTGTGCATTTTTATGCCTTTCTGGATTAGTTCTGCTGCTGTTAGCACTCTTTTTCCAGGTGTGTTGCCTGAGATATGGGGTTTTGTTCAGGGGTTGGAAATAAAGGCTGAGTTGATAACATGGCAACTGGTGCCATCTCATTTTGCAGGAGATAAATAGGCAGCTCATAAGTAAATGCAGGGCTTAACCTCACTCGATGTGACCAGCTGCCTAGAAGCAGGTCTTGGGAAAGCTGAGACCACTTCCCACTAGAGCAAAACATGATATATTCAATTCTAAGCTTTTTGTAACTCTTTGAATCTGGTAAGAGCTTTTCAAGTCCTTTTCATGAGGAGAATGGGGATTTTTGCATGCTGCTGAAGATGAACATTCATTCTCTACCCAGGTACAGAAGTTCTCCATTTCCTCCACCTGGGCTCTGCTTATTTCTGCTTCTGCTCAGTGGTGGTGCAGTAACTACACTGAGCAGTTGGTCCATTCCTCAAGCAGCTATTGCAGTGCACATAGTGTTCAATTTGATGGACCACTTTCAGTGGCCTGTCAGACCAGATGGAGACTTCACCTTCTTTCACCTTCTCTAGACAACTCCTTACATACAGCAGCAGTTTTGCACAGAAAAAGCATGAGGAAGGGGTACTGAAATCCCAAAATGCACAAGCAGCATCCATGTACTGCTGGCAGATAAACCCCATAGGTGCTGCTGAATGGTGTGTTCAGATATTTTTCCTAGTATTTGAGGAAGAAATGCAGAAAAACCATGGGACTGCTGCTGCCCTTCAATAGTGCAGACACCAAAGGAAAAGGACTAAGTGTGCTGAAACAGATGTAGTGCTAGAGGTGCCTGTTGGAGTGAATTGCAGGGAAGGAGCCATAGACCCACACCTTTTCCATCTGCTGTATGGCACCACCATCTCCTCCTGTCCCATTCTGGGGAGTCACCATCCTCTATCCAGGGGGACTACAGCTCCATGCCAGGGGTACTGTGTACTCTATCACACCAGGGGTGAGACGTAGCATGGCGATGGGGTTGTCCCTTCAATGGAGCAGTGGCCTTAACTGCCCCAGCTCTGTCTCACTGAGGCAGCTTCTTCCTGAGCCAGGTCTCTTCCTGGGCTCTCCACCTCAAACCTTGGTGCTTGGGTGCATGGGCACCAGTGCTGGGTACTAAGGTCAGGCAGGCCCATGGGGTGGTGGCTGCCGTGGCAGCCCAGAGCTGGAGAGGAAAAGGGAACCCAGAGTTTTGTAGGAAGATACTGCTGAAAGTTGGGCCTGTCACTGTCTCGTGGTGCTGCTGGCGCAGTGGATGCAGCACTGGTCCCTCAGGGCTGGAGCTGGTGCAGGTGCCCGAGCTGCCACAGAATGTCTGCAAGCCCTGGGGAAAGGTGCTGGTTGGCAGGGCTCCCTCCAGGGCTACCCTGGGCCTGTCCCCTGCCAACCCCCCTGGTTCAGCAGTTGAGTAGATCCTGTTCTTTGCCATCTGTCCTCTTGGTTAGTGTGTGCCCAGACCTGGGCTGGGCCTGTTTCTTTCGGGCCCCTGGTGCTGGCTTCATCGTGTGGCTCTGCAAGCTTAGCTGGGCCGGGAGCCAGGCTGGGTTGATGTGGGTTGTGTGATGTGCATTTGTTGTGCTGGGACACGCCTGTCCCATGCAGCAACTCCGGGCTCATGGCTGGAGCCTAGCAGGGAGCTGACGCTCGGCTGCAGGGTCATCAGGGATAGCGGAACAAGGCAGCAGACACAGCGCATGGGCTGGCACGACCTTGGTGTGGTGCACACTGTGAACCCAGCAGGCTGGAGGATGTGTCCTCTCCAACCCTGTGCATTGCCTTCATGCAGGGCACAGCAGGGCAGCTAAACTAATGGGAACAGGTCCCCATGGTGCCAGGGGGAGTTACCCAGCCTTTGCTCTTTGATAGCTGCAGAAGCCACCCCAAGCCAGCCACCTCTGTGCTGGGGTGGGCATCAGGCTTGGGCCAAGTGCCCCAGGGCTGGCCTTGCCTTCCCACCAGTACAGGGGTGGCTGGGCTGTCAGTACCAGGGGGTACCCATGTTGAGGCTGGATGCCCCTATGCTGTACTGTGGCAGAGCATCAAGGGGAAGGAACAACGTGGGAGTTGCTGCTGGGATGTCCAGCATTAGTTTTCTCCCCTAGCTCTTTCTCTGTGGGAACAGAGTTCAAATGTTCGTGCTGAAG
>JBCJKH010005452.1:16312-32625 GCA_039877255.1 Loriculus beryllinus | reverse complement strand
TCTACATATCTTCTAAATACCTCCAGGGATGGTGGCTCCACCACTTCCCAGGGCAGACTGTTCCAATGCTTGGCAAACCTTTTGGTGAAGAATTTCTTCCTAATATCCAATATAAACCTCCCCTGGTGCAACTTGAGGCCATTTTCACTCATCCTATTACTTGTTACCTGGGAGAAGGGACCAACACCTGCCTTGCTATAGCCTCCTTTCAGGTAGCAGTAGAGACCACTAAGGTGTCCTCTGAGCCTCATTTTCTCCAGGCTAAATAACCCAGGGACATTCCTCTCATTCTACCACTTGTTACTTTGGAAAAGAGACCAGCACCTGCCTCGTTACAACCTCTTTGTATGCTGTGTTCTCTTTACTTTAAAACTGATGTCAACAGACCCTTGATCTGTGTTGTAAGAGTCCTAAGTAAATTTGGGGGGAGCATGGGTAAAAGCTGCCATCCTCATTTTCCATTTCTCTTCATGGTCATTGCATTTTTGCATTTTGCGAGACCACCAAAATAAGAAAGTGGTCAAGGGGAAACAGTGAGTTGGATGGCTTAACTTCATGCTTTTCAGGCTGTTGAAAATGTGTGTAAGCAGGTAGAAAGACCTCTTGGTAGTAGGGTTGTCTCTGAAGAGCCAGTTAAGAAGGCTGGGCAGAGAGCCCACCTTCAGAGCCAGGCAAAGAGATGGGAGTATGTTTAAAATGCAAGGCAGCATTCAGTCACTTGAGGGAGGAACACATGAGGGAGGAAGATGTGTTAAGCTGGCTGCCCTCACTCTGGGTGAATGGTGTGTCTTTGGTTTCACTAGTTCTATTAATGCAGGGATGTCTGTGATCCTGCTGGTCTCATCAATCTCCCCTCTCATCTTAAGCTCATTGAACAGGCTCTGATAAGACAAAGCTGTAGCTTCTCTCGTGGAGCTGAGCCCCCAGAATGCATGGGATCCCACAGCTGGAAGGGTTGTTGCCTATGTTAAGCCTGCAATCCAGAAGAATCCTACTGGGAAGAACATTAATCTCAGCTAGTATCACTCTGTTGTCCTTCCCTTGCATGGAAGAGGGCTAACCTCTGTCTCATAACACTGATGAAGTAGAAGCCGTTTCTCTGTCTCATGGCTGATGTCTGAATCCTTATGTTATGTAACTGAACTTCCAAAGACGAAGAACGTTTTGCCCTGAGATAGCTGGCTCAAACTAGATGTCCAAGAGTTGAGTGCTAGAACTCCTGTTGGAGGCAATTCCCTCTGCCTCCTCATAAAGTGCTAAATACTACAGGAAAAAGCCGATCTATCATTACACGCAAAGACTTGTCACAGTATAAACCTGTCTCTCTTCCTCCCTTTTGCTCACCAGTAGTAGCATAAGAAAAGAATGTTACTGTACTTAGGAAGACCAGTCTGAAGTACATTTTACCTACCTGTCACAGTTTTCAAAAGCTTTCTATTTAGTGCCCTGTAATTACGCACTTACAATACTGTAAAAATAGTGTGCCTGTTACTCCAGCCATCAGGGGTAGGCCAGTTCTCCAACAATTGCTGTGCTGGTTGTTCCAAGCACTGTTAAAAGCAGGTGTGGAAGTGAAAATAGTTTCCCAATAATGTTAAGGCTCCAGTGGAAATACCTATGGCTTCTCATTTGATTGAATAGCATTCCTCTGTGTGGAAAGCGTGCAGTGGGAAAGGAGTATAGGGGAAAATGAATGAATGTGTTCAAAAACAGGTGGCTTATCTCAAAGCTAGATGTGCCACAAGCTAACAGTGCTCTAGAAACTATGTGAAATGGAAAAGAGGAGTTAGAGAAGAAAAACTGCAGAAGCTGGGTATATTTCTCTCAAAATCACAGAGGCAGTGTCTAAGGAACTATCCTGACATAAAAAAATGATCTGTATTTTGGTGCCAAACTGTCTCTGCTCAGACTGAGGAAACTGTTGTTATGAAGGTACTGCGCAGCTACAGCTGTCTTACAGACTGTGGAAGCCAGGTGCGTTAGGAAGATCAGACCCTAAATTTTGGAGACTTAAACTAGATCATATCTCTTAAAGATTTTAGTCTGGGTTTGCAAAGAGGTTGTCTCAGTTGTTTGCTGATCTACTGGAGCTTTTCAGTTTTATGTGAGGAGGGTGGAAAAGAGCTGAAGAGGTTGCATAGTTATTTTTTTCCTCCCTGTTTTAACTCCGGGTCATGTCCCAGTTATGTGTGTAACCTGTTCCTAATGCAGCAACAGGGATCCCACTGCCTCTTCCAATGAATGAAGAGTTAATCACTGGCGTTTTTTTTAATATCAAACCTAAATCTCTTTTCTGCAAGTAAGCTGACTGCTACTTGAACTACCCATGGGGAGGAAAAGAAATGATCTATGACCTTTTTTTTTTATATAACAGCTTTTACGTCTCAAAAGACTGAATGTCATCCCTAGACTAAACAAATGGAATTCTTTCAGCCTTTTCTCATAGATCATGTTTCTTAGACCTCTGCCTGTTCCCTTTGCTCTCTCCTGCACTCTTACCAAATGGTCCACCTCTCCCTCAAAGTGCAGTGCCCAGAGCTGCATGCAGGCCTGATTTAAAGGCTCACCAGTCTTTAGTGCCTGCTTCTTATGTAAGGCCCTTGTCACTACATCCCACAGCAAGTTTTACCTGGTTTGACTGTTTTTGTTGTTGTTGTTTGCAAAATCATGAAGTTGCAGACTGCTTTGTGATCTGCCTAAGTTCCTTACCGTTTTTCTTCCAAGTGTTGCTGTCTTGCCAGTACTTTTGATTCTATGCAATGGTTTTCTCCTTGCTGGTTGTTGTGGTTTCTACATGTAAATTGTGATCACACTGTTTTAAAACCATAAACCAAGATAACTTTTAATTCTTTCCTAAATTCCGGCCTGTAAATTGGATGCTATGTGCCACTAGTCAAATCGGTCATTTAATTTAATACAAGTCTTTCAATACTAAAGAACTGGTTTACAGAGAACTTTTGAGACTTCTTCTCTTTGAGCATATTTTTCATAACCTACAGTGGTGGGCAACTATCTCATAGTAATTGTGTATAGCCTACATTTTATTCCTTTAAGAGTGACAAAACTTAAAATATATTCTAATGAACTAGAATTTAATGGGAGCTCTGTCTAATTCATTGTATGAGAACATGTAAATGTTTGCCTTTTTTTTTCCAGGATGATATTCTGTAGCTATAAAAGAAGTATTGTTCTCTGCCATCCTTCAGCCAGTCTGGCTGCAGCTCTGAGAGGGCTAGGACTGTGTGACTGACTGCTTGAGAGATGGGGTGGTAGAAAGAGCCCAAGCCCTGCCTGAAAGCCACTTAATTAGAATTTCAGGGACAAGTAGCTTTCAACTCACAAGTTTCAAAATGTGCAGGTGTGGTGCTTTATTCCTGTGTGGTTTGGAAACCCTGTGGGGCAGAGTCCTTTCCTAGCTGGACAGCACCCAATGCACATTCTGCAAGGTGAGCACAAGTTGTGCATCAGAAAGCCCCTCAGCAAATTCACTCTAATCCCTGGAACAGTGGATTAGACTTCAGCCTGTCCTCCTTTTTGAGCTGGAGGATACCGAATAGGTTTCTTGTAATGTAACACAGGTGGGAGTGCAGTGCAGCTTTACCACATTGAGCAGAAGGAAAATGGCAGGGAAGGATGTGTTCCTGGATAGCTGAAGTTTAATGAGCCACTCAGAACAATGCATTTTTAAAACCGATAAGCCACTTGTTAAACCTTTGTATTGTACTTGTTCAGCAGTGGAACATGTAGTAGCCTCTGCTTCCTTTGTAGCTTACGCCTTGAGAAATGGAAGTGAGTGAGTACCAAGGTAAGGCAAGGAATGCTCAACTGGTACAGTGTGGGAGCACCTGCAGAGTTTGTTTTTCTCTTTACCTTTACATTAGCCAGAATACTCTAGAAGAATCACAGTCCCAGACAGAGCAGGGTGGAGTGGGTAGCAGTACTGATGACTAACAGAGGTGCAGAGAGATTTATGCTATCCCCATGAGCCATATTTGTTCAGCTGTTGTGCTCCTAGTAAACACAGGAGGAGTTGTTTCTTTCCTTCCACCCACAGCTCTGCTCAAGGGACAGGCAGCTAGTTCCTATTCACTGCTTGGTTTGCTAGTCCTGCCAGCCCTTGTGCATACCCAAGACTTTTCAAATTCCCTTTCCCCTCAGAGGTGGAAGGAATGCAGATTTGGGCTGCTGGTATAACACATTTCTCTGTGTAATGAGGCTGAGCTTTCTGCCCATACCTTTTGTAAGCTCTGTTACTGGGATCATCATAGAATCCTAGAAGGGCTTGGATTGCAAGAGACATTAAAGCTGATCTCGTTTCAACCCTCCTTTGCCACAGGCAGAGACATTTTCCACTAGACCAGGTTGCTCAAAGCCCTGTCCAGCCTGGCCTTGAACACTGCCAGGGATGGGGCAGCCACAGCTTCTCTGAGAAACCTGTTCCACCCTCACAGTAAAAAATTTCTTCCTAATATCTTATCTGAATCTCCCCTCTGTCAGTTTAAAGCCATTCTCCCTTGTCCTGTCGCTACCTGCCCTTGTAAAAAGTCCTCTCCAGATTTCTTGTAGGCCTCCTTCAGGTACTGGAAGGCTTCTATAAGGTCTCCCTGGAACCTTCTCTTCTCCAGGCTGAATAACGCCAACTCTCTCAGCATGTCTTGACGGTAGATGTGCTCCAGCCCTCTGATCATCTTCATGGCTCTCCTGTGTACTTGCTCAAGGAGGTCTTGTGTTGGGGGCCCCAGAGCTGAATGCAGCACTGCAGGTGGGGTTTCACAAGAGCAGACGAGAGAGGAGACTCACCTCCTTCAACCTGCTGGTCACGCTCCTTTAGATGCAGCCCAGGATACGGTTGCTTTCTGAGCTGTGAGCTCACACTGAAGCTGGCTCATGTTGAGCTTCTTGTAAACCAACATTCCCAAGTCCTCCTCCTCAGGGCTGCTCTGAATCATGACTGCCCTTGACATCCTGTTCTTCTGAAGTGGGCCTGAGTTCTGCTCACATTGGAGTTCCCTTATGTAAAGTAAAAGCACCTTTAAGCTGGTGTAGATGCTGTGATAAAATAACCAGTCCAGGACTCCTCTTCCAGAGCAGCATAAAGACAGGCTAAATAAAAATGAGAAATCAGCCCTATTTGAATTAAGCTTCCTTGGGAGACAGGCAAGCACTTTATCTCACTGAGAGGAAAACTGAGGCACAAAGACACTTAGTCCTCACTTTTGGGTTGGCACAGGATATCAATAGGAACTTGGCACTAGATACCCGTATTGCTGCCTTTTGTGCTGTACTAATACTTCACAGAGCTGGGAATTGAAAAAAAAAATAAAAATGGGAGAGGCATGTCTTTGATTTTGTTTGATTTTTTTTCTAATGGTATTTTGAAGTCAGGTCCCTGTCGCAGTACTAACAATGGGTATTGGTCAAGAATCCTTCAATAAAAGACCTTTTCCTCCACTTCTGATGAATGCTTTTTCATGAAAACGGACGCTTTTTGTGGGAACTTCATGGGAAAAGTTTTCCTGGTCCAGACAGAATTTGTGGTCAAAAGAAATGAGAAAGCGAAAGAGAAGGAAAACTGCCCTACTTGGCACAGCGTGTAGTTCTGTCATTAGGCTATTCACATGGGTTCATTGGGGCTGGGCAGAAGCACAGAAGGAGGTTAGACCCTCTCTTTTGCCTGGTTTGGAAAAAAGACTCCTGTCTCTCAAGGGTGTAGGGATCTCTCCAGGGTGATTGGTTTTGGTGTTATAGTCTCCCTCTTCTTCTCATAAGAAAACAATAGGGTGCAGAAGAGCAATCTTAAAAAATAATCTGCAATCTTAAAAAATAATCTGCTGTGGTGTGATGGCAGGTCTTTCTTATGACCCACCCTGATCATCCACAGGATCCGTGTAGCTCCAGTGACTGGTGCTTGGTCCTTTGGTTCTGATAGCAGTGAGAGTTGTTGTGTGGCAGGAGAGCAGCTGGGGAAGGCTGCCTCATCTCCAGATGCAGTACATTGGCTGCGTCTGGCCCTGAAAACTGAGCATGAGGACTGTGAAGCACAAGCCTTTGGTTAGATGCTGTTAGACACCCTCCCTTCTCAGCTCTGTAAGGTAAACAAACACCCAATTTCTTTAATAACCTTATAGTTTAGACAGTCAGATGAGTCCCTTACCTCATCCATCATTTTTATTTTTATTGTGCAGGCACTAGATGTATGTTTGAATGTGTGTACTTAAGGGACCGGGAATGAGAGACCTTTTTATGAATCTGACCATGTGTTTCTCAGAAGGCCGTTACTAAGGGAAAATTGTTGCATAAATAATGTACAACTGCCCATGTCTAAGCCCTGTTTTTCTCCAATAGCTCATAGCTTCAGAGACGCTACTTTCAAAAATGTTTTAAAGAGTGTTAGAAGCAGTCAAGAGTAAAAAGGAGCAAACAGCATTTTGGAGCTTAGCAGTTAAGGTAAACAGGGTATTTCTGCCGGTGATTCTCTCCTTTGTGTGCATGCATTCCCTATGTTTTTTTGGTTTGATTGTTTGGATATGTTGTCATTTAGATTTGCTGTCTCCCAAAGGTTTCCCTCTTCAGCAGCAGTGAGTTGGCAAGTGTTACTCAGCTTCTTTGCTGATAGTTGTCTTAAGTCAAAGCAGAGATGACAGAAAACAGGGGAACGTGACAATGTTGTTTAGGTTAGGTTTCGGTCGGTTCTTTTTCATTTGGAATATTATTGTTGGTCCTGGGAATGCTGTTTGTGTCCCCTTGACTTTGCTGTCTTAAATGTTCTGTAAATGCTTCATCTAGGGAAAGAAGGAAAACCATTTTCTTTATCTGTCTGTGCCTGCAACCCCTATTAACTCAAACAGGGAATATGCTTTTAAGTACCCTGGATATATAATAAATATATGCTTCTTTCTAAGATGACAGCTTAAATTCATAGCTGGCATTAAACCTTCTCACTTGGCTATAGGCTTTCACTATCCTCCATAAACCTGGCCTTGGCAACAACAGCGAAGTTTCCAGTAAGCAGTCTGACTAGAACAGGCTGGCTTCAGTGTCCTGGAGCTGGGACAGCATTTGATGGTCCCTTCATTACCTGTGAGACCATCTTTCAGGGTGACAGTGTATGCATTTCATGCCAAGTCCCATACTAGGGAAGCGGAGAGTATGAATTTCCCAGGTGATTTTTCTGGCTGATGAAATACACTCCAACTGTTAATATTCATGTTTATTTTTTAAGGGAATTAAGTGCTGTTAGAATGGTGGGCTGGAGGAAAGAGCCTCTCTGAAGGCTAGTGCTAGTTGATAGGTTCTTATGCTTAATAGGCAGATGTCACTGAAGGAACTTTCCACAAGGCTGTTGTCAGAGCCTCCACTTAGTGTCAATATGTTTGCTATTCTCGTCTCCTCTAGCTGAGGGAAGGTATGGTGGATCTGGAAGGGGTTCAGAGAAAGAACTGGTCAGCTGGGACTCTTCAGCATGTAAAAGAGATGTAGTAGGAGTCTGTATAACAGTGAGAGGCAAGGAAAGGAGACCATTCACTGTTTCATCCTCCAGAACCACAGTCAGCAAATAGAACTACTTGAAGCCAGGTTTAGATCAAACCAAAGGATGTGCTGTGTTCCACATACAACATGTATTCAAGCCACAGAACTAGATGTAGGATGTCATGGTCAATATAAGTTTATGAGTGGAGACATGGCAAACTGGTAGAAGGGAAAAACCCTAGCTACTGACTAAATAAAAATTCCATGTCTGCCTCTGCAAGTTTCTGATCCACAACTGATTGAGACATGAAATATGTGGGGGAAGAATAAGCTTTTCCTGTTCCTCTGTCCTCTTCTAAACTTCTGCTTTTGGCCATGGCTGGAGGCAGAACAGGCAAGTTGTGCCTTTGGTTTGCCCCCAGTATGTTGGTGTCATGTTCTTCAGAAGGTAATGAAATAGATGAGACTTTCACAGTGGCTACTTCTAAACGTGTGCTAGAAATGAGAAAAATCTGATCTCCCTGCTATCATTGCTGATGACAGCCCACTGAAGGCTAGTGATGATGGTGGATTTTGCATTATTAAGTATATTTGATATCAACTGCACAAAACCTGTAAGGTTTGTTTCACTCAGCCTCTAACAACTCTTCAAACAGGAGTGACTACCAATTAGTTGTGTATTCTGCTGGTAAATGCCATGATTATTCTGTTCACACAAATTTCTGGTTAATGCGTGCAAAGATATTTTGCCATTTTTTTATGGCATAGTACAAATGTAAGTATGTACAATTATCCTGTGTAATTTGCATACCTAACTGCAAATGTATGTAAAATAAGATACTATCTCATTAAATGACATTTATTCTTTGGGGTTTTATTTCAATAAAGGTGGCACATTTTTTTTGTTCTGACATCCAAAAAGCCTCCACTTTATTTTTTTCAGTCATTTTTAGTGCTAGTTTTGCAAGACTCAAAGGACTTGAGAGATCTTGGTTTGACTTTGTGCACTCAGGAAGCTTTGGAGATTTAGATAGAAAAATTCCTGGAATGTAGTTCTTTTCAGCAGATTGTTTTTTTTCCTTTTACTCCTTACATGAAACGATGATAGGGAATTGTGTCTGTGTTCTTGCCTTCCCCAAGCTGCATGAACCGTTCTCCTCACCTGAGGGCCAAGGTGTGAACTGCTGCCGGCAGACCATGGGTAAGCAGGGGCCCCTCATGATGTAAGTGGTTTGTTAAGGAGCCTGCAGGCTTCTTGCTCAATGACTTCTCTGTCCACCTACAGCTCGGGAACAGTCACAGAGCCTTTTTTTCAGATGTGAAATCTGTCAGCAAAGTGAAGTCAGCTTAAATATCAGCTGAGGCTTGAGCCCTCTCTCAGTTTTTGTTGACTTTATCCCCTCCTGCTCCTTCCTGATCAAGTTTCTCTCTGCTTGAGTCAGACTTGCCGACACTTAAAAGTTTTTATTCTGTGTTTCAGTTGTGTGGATTTGTGTGTAGCAAAGTTCAGGTGCCCTTTGCATTCCCAGACTCAACAGTGGTCTGAAATGCTGAGGGGAGGGAGACCATCTGGGGTCTTTGAGACTCTTTAGCTAGTACAGTTCAATTGGAAACCAGGAAAAGTGCCTCTGGTACCCGAAGCATGGGTTCAAACTTAAACAGGGGATATTTAGGTTAGATATGAGGAAGAAGTTCTTTACTGTGAGGGTGGTAAGGCACTGGAACAGGTTACCCAAAGAAGTGATAAATCCCTGGCAGTGTTCAAGGCCAGGTTGGACACAGCCATGGGCAAATTGGGATCCCTGTGATGAGAGATCCCTGTCCATGGCAGGGGGGTTGGAACTTGATGATCTTAAGGTGCTTTCCAACCCAAACCATTCTATGATTCAGTGATGCTGTGCGGATCTAGAGATTTTTGTGTTATATCTGCTGCTACCAAACAGAGGAATTCTAGTTGTGAATAAGCACTTCTCCTGTTACCTAGCCATGGAACAAAAGTTGCTGTCTGCACCAGGATTTTTCACCAAAATAAAAGACACAACTGATGAGGTACAGACAGGCAGGAAAAATGCATTGAAACAGTGAGTGTGCAAGAGCTATGTGCTGAGCAGGTCCGGGGGGTAGAGTGCTAAAGTCATGGCATGTCTGCTGGCTGGCTATGCAAACATGTACAGGTTTGGGATGAACCTGTGGTACCATTGCCTGTCAGTGTTGAAGCATTTTATATCCTGAAAGCTTGAGGGGATTCTAGCTGTGGCAAGGAATTTCAGATGTTGTGGCTTATTTATAAAAAGAAAAGAAAAAAGTCGGTCAATTGTGAGGGAGAGGAAAGCTAGGGAAAGAGAGAACTGCTTCTGTTTTGTGTCACTCTCCTAAGGATAAAAGCTAGGAGCTATATTATCATTTTTTCACCTTAGACTTAGACATGTTTTAAATCGTGTGATCAGCTGCCTTAACTGCTTTCTGTCCTACGTGCATGCTTTTTTTCTTTCTGTGATACCTTCAGTGGTTTCCAAAGTTGAAATAATTTTACTACTCTCAAAGGGTCAGAATGTTTGAAGACTTGTAATTGAGAACAACTGGCTGTTGAACCAAATAGGTCTTTATGTCCTGCAGGTACTTTGTGCATTGATTCCCCCTTTAATGGCTGGTCTGTGTAAGAGGCAGCAGCCTGGCACCTCTCCGTGCATCAGTCACATCTCTGCAGGCGGTGGTTGAAGAGGTAGCATTAGGGCTGAAGGTGCCAGGTGGGCTGCAGAAGCCACCTGTGGGCTTCTTTCTGTTCTTTGGTGCATGTTATCTGTGTGCTCTGCTCTCTGGTTGATGATGTCTTTGGGGATAACCATTTCTTTGCCATAAACTATTAAGGGTCAGTGTCCTACCTACCCCTTGGTAGGAAGCATTGTTGTGTGCCCTCTGTTTTTCAGGTGAGGATAAAGGCGGAGTGTGCTAGAGAGGTGATGGCAGTGCAGGTAGAATGTTCCTTGATGAGGTGTTTGCAGGTGCTCTCTGCACCAGATAAGGCAGTGTTAAAGCTTAACCTTCTGCCCCTCTTAGAATCATGTTGGAGAGTTGGTATGGAGAGGGAAGAGTACATTGCAGTCTGGAAAAGAGACAGTAGGACAGCAAAGGGTGTTTGTCTCCTTCAGTTAACTGGAAAATACAAGTCACAATTTAGGATCTCTCAAGTATGTGAAAATATAATCTGGGAAATGCTTGCCATGCTTACCCCATGGCTGCAGTAATAGTGAATTCTGTTTATCTGATAGGCCTACTTCAAAACCCATGTGAACAGGAACAATTTTTCCTGCTGTTTCTGGCTTGTTGGGCACTTGACAGTCAGTGTCTGTTATCTAATAATCTTGGGTCACAGCTAAATGTAGGAGGAAGTTCTTGATCCAGAAGTCCATGAGTCCCTAGGGATGTAGGCATACTGATGTTTGCTGAGAAGGAAACAGACACAAAACTCTCCTGATGTGAAGGATACCCATGTCTTGCTAAACTGAGGAAGGTGATCCTGATTTGACTTTTTTTCTTCACCTCCTCCAACCTCCCTCCCGTCTTCTAGAGAAAGTTCACTCCTGTGACCAGGAAAGGCAGAGCGCCCTGGAGGAGGCCAGGCAGAACCCCCGCGAGGGTATCGTCATCCCTGAGTGTGCACCTGGAGGGCTCTACAAACCAGTGCAATGCCACCAATCGACTGGGTACTGCTGGTGTGTCCTGGTGGACACAGGACGTCCTCTGCCTGGTACTTCCACTCGGTAAGAGCTGTACACCTGGTGAGATGCTCGGTGTGGAGAAGGTGGGATAAAAAACAATACTGTTGCTGTATCAGACAAGTTCCTACTTTTAGAATAGTCAGCTCTCTGCTACCTTCCTTAGAGCTAGCAGTACTGTATGTTACATTCCCTATTGAATGTTCCTGTGCAGCTCCCTCTCTGTATGAGCTGGTGAATAATAACTGCTGCCCTTACTTTCCTCTGTGTTAAATATTCATGCAAAGCAGCCTTTTGTCTGGCTTGCAGGTTTTGGGTGGTAGCAGGAACCAGGGCTTTTTTCCTAGTGCAGATCAGGGGTGTGAGCAATGAAAAGATAAGTGGCTTTGTTGCATTGTTCTCTGCTTTATCCTTCCATGCTGCAGCCACTTGGATCCTGACCAGCAGAGATTTAAAAGGCTGCTTGATTGTGCAATGATAGATTTTAAGCCTGTGATAGATTTTTCTTTGAGTTACTCTATTTCTTGAAACTACCTGGGGAATCTTTTCTCACTTGGTTTTGGAAATAGACTATGTTTCCTATGTCTGGCAAGTTAGGAAGTCAGGCCAGTAGGAGCTGGGACCTAAACTCTGCTAAATACAGTGATTCTGCAGAGCACCAACAGCCTCGGAAAAAGTTCAGTCAGTGCCCACAGGGTCTTGTGTGCTTTTTGTGGGTTTGTGTTGGTAACTGGTACTGAACTTCAGAGTATGCTCTTCCTTCTCACTCCACTTCTGTGGCTGACTGTCCATAAGCAGACAGATGCTTGGGAATATTTCTTCTGCAGGTTTATTAGTTTTCCTTGCAGTAAGCAGGTGAGACACAACCCCTTAGCAACCATCTGATGACACTAAAGCTGTGTCATGTATTTTGTCATCTGCTGTTCTTTTCCAGATATGAGACCCCAGTGTGTGAAAGCGATGCCAGATCGAAGAGCACAGAGATTGATGATCCATTCAAGGACAGAGAACTTCCAGGTCAGAGAGAAACCCTTCTCTGCCTTCTTCTCTTGTCTCATGTTGGGAGTCTTAAAAGGCCAAGAATATTGTTGAGGAGTTCGGGCATTTCCTTCACCGTGCATGTTTTATCATGGGTTTTATTCTGTGTTATTTTGGATCACCTCCAGTTTCAGCAGTGAACTGGAAAAGTCTGAAGGTGTCCTCAGAGTCAGTTTGTTGCCTGTCTGCCCTTTGAAAACATACCTGGGATCAGAATTTTCAGGAAAGAAATGTGGATGCCTGGAGGTCTCCTAGGGAAGAACGGGCTAGCATTGAAACAACTTCTTCAAAGCCTGTCTGGGGCGGGTTCCTTTTCATTTAGCAGGGGTTTTCAGCAGCTTGATGCTCCCTAAGCAATGAAAGAGGATGCAGCTGGCAATAGTCAGTGGACCAACTGGCTCCCTGACACTGCAGGATCCTTTCTGGTGCACTGAGGTCCCTTAACTGACTCTTCACTTAGCTGAACTTTATCCCTCATTTTCTGCCTGGGACCTGCTTTATCTCCCAGTGCTGCTTGTTTTATATGATGCTTTTCCCTGTTAGCAGAGAGGGAAGCCATAATTTACTATTTGCCTATCCTGTTACTGCTAGGAAATGTGCTGGGTATAGGTGTCTGTGCGGCTCCTAAAAATGTTATCCTACCTGCCTATGCTCTGGTTTTAACTTCCTCTTGCCCTTCTAAGGAGCAAAGTGAATAACCTCACTGACAGCTCAGCCATCGCCCTCCTGGGTGCTGACTGCTTGGAAGCAGAAGATACAGTGGGACCCTCTCCACTGTTAAGGAGTGATAGAGACCAAGAACTCTGCAGAAAGAGCTGGTAGCTCTGGATCTACTTCATTTTCACCTCGTCCTTTCTAGGGCTAACATAAAGTGAGTTGTCCCTGAACAATTTAGCAAGGGAAATGAGATTTGTTCCAGATTTGCCTTGTGTCTCCTAGCTCTTCTTCTGCCGGCTCCTGACCTAAGGCCCTGTAGCTTTCTGCTTAGCAACTCTGCTCTCAGCAGGGCTCTTTTCTATTCAGCTTCTCATTTTCACCAGCATAGAAATTTCCTATCTGTCTCCCTCTCACATTTGAATGAAACTGGCCGTGTGGTTCAAGTATTATTTTGGGGATTGGGGGAGGGAAACCAGCTAAACGATTGCATTAAGCCTAATGTCCTTAGGAAATCATGCTAAAATAGAATAACCTTACTTCCTTTCTTCAACATCCCTTCTCCCCTTGCTTTACTGCCTCTTCCTGCACTTCCCCTGCCTCTCCGAAACTCCATTCTGAAAATCCTTTGCTCTTGAGCTTTTTCTTCGAGACTCTCTTTCTGATGTCAGGAAGACAGAATGGTCTCATTTCCTTTCTCCCTCCCCTTCTGCACTGCAGCTTGACAGGGGACAGAAACTGCTTATTGCAGAAGAGGACACATGATGCTCTATAGCCTAGTGGTCTGGTCCCAGCATCAGACTTTCAGAGCATTTCTCTCCCAGCTCAAGCCACTTTTCTGTGTCTGAGTAAACTCTCAGCTCTGCACTTGGCTGCATTGGCTGGCATGATGGTTTCTGTCACTGAAAATTCCCTTGTCTATGGAGAGATTAGGAGATGGAGGATCTGATCCTGGTTTATCTGCCTGAGAGGTCCTGTGCTGCATGATCTTTTGATGCAGACTTGGTTTGTTTGATTAGCTGCTCTTGTATGCAGAAATCCCCTGGTCAGACAGAACTGCAGGGAGTGAGAGAGGATGTTTCTTTATATTATTTGCTTCCACTCTTACTTCTTAGCAGAACTGAATTTTTTTTAAAAAAAAACAAACCTGCTTTAATTCGAGGCTCATCATTCCATTTGCACTGAGTTCTGTAAGGGGAGCCCATACCTTATTCTGCTTCTAGAGGTCTGCCCATTCTTCAGACTCTCAGTGCTGCTTGATCTGTGTGAAGAGACCCTGCAGAGGCCAAGGTGGGAGAGCCATAAGTCCAGATCCTTGCACACCTACACATACCCTCCTCACAACTGTGTCATGGCTGTGGCCAGAAGAAAGAAACAAGAAAGTGTTGCTTGCACATAGCAAATGGCAAGCTGCTAATTCCTGCAGACGGTGAGATGCTGAGGCCCCAGGGAGATGACTTTCAGCAAATGGTTTTTCAACCTTCTCATTGCTGTAACAAAAAGCTCCTTTAAGTGAGTGGTCTACTCTGGCTGCCATAGCAGCTTACCCATTACAATGCTGACATTTTCTGGACCATGTGCCAAACGAGTGCTGAGGGGTGTGCGTGTGTGTAATGTGCATAATACAGAGACAGGCGAGAGACTGTTGGTTAGCTATTGCGAAGAACAGAGCCTGTAATGCTGCAAAGGAGGGAGTTTTGTCAGATCAATTTGCAAGCTGCTTTTAGCTGTCAGGGGATTACAGTAAGTTTTTGGTGTTCTGTTTTGGGTACACGTGCTGCTCTGCTTGCCCACGAAAAGCAGAAGTGTTGACTCTGCTACATGTTGCTGGGGAAGGCTGTTTCCAGACCTCTACTGTCTTAATCAGCTGACTAATGTAGTGCATGGTGGTTTGGGGAAAGAGAAGAGGTGAGGGATGTGGTGATGACCAATCTGTGACATCAAGAGAAGACAATAGGATGGGAGGTGATAGGTTTTGGAAAATAGTTTTGGAGGTGGTGGGTTGAAGTTTAGTATGGTTATTCCTTGGTAGGCTAGAGCAATTACTACAGTATTAATGCAGTAGTAAGTGAAGCATGCTTTTGCTCCTTTAAGAGGCAAGGAAACAGCATAGATTGCCTCATAAAGGTGAGGAGATGGAGAATTTCATCTCAGCTGTGTCATAACAGGCTGGCACTGTTAAGGGTAGGAAGCTCTGTCAGTCTGTGGTTATGATGATGGAGAATTAGACAGCCTCAGCAGTAAGTAATGGAAATGGTTACCAAGCTCGCTTTCAGCTCACTTTGTCCTGCTTAAGCCAGCAGTGACTGGGGGTGATTACCACGTGTTGATTTAGACTGACGTATTTCCCATGCAGTGTGATCATGCTAAGAACTGAATTATTGTGGTAGCTGCTGGCAGGCAATGCTGTCTGTGCTTTGGGAAGCATTAAGCTGTCAGGACCTCAGAACAGCCATGTTTGCAGAGCAAGATGACCCAGGAGGTAATGAGTTGTTTTGTAAGCTTCTCTGCAGGTGTCACCATGGGAGCTCCCGTTTGCCAGGTGCTTCCAGAACATCCCTGTGGTTATGCTGGTAGAGAACTGGGAGAGGCCATAAAGCTAACTACATGGTCTTCCTGACGGATATTGATGGTGACCCTATGTGTGCCTGGACAAAAGCTGCAGGACAAATTGCCACACAGAGAAACCCACTAAGGGATCCTTCTGCCTTTCCTTAGGGACTGTAATGATGACTGCCATGTTACAAACAAAGGCAGTTTTGGCTGAACTGAGATAAGAGACCAACCCTATCTATTCTTGCATTAAACATCCTCTTTTCTTTCTGCAGGCTGCCCAGAAGGGAAGAAAGTTGAATTTATTACCAGCTTACTTGATGCTCTGACCACGGACATGGTACAGGCTATTAACTCAGCAGCACCTACTGGGGGTGGGAGGTGAGTCCAGAAAGCACTCAGTCTGAATGGCACCAAGGTGGCTGCAGAAACCTGGGTGCCCCTGAGGTGGGGGCAGGAGGGAAGGAAGGGTGTTGCTCTGCTCTGATCCAGGTTCCTCTGGGCTGCTGGGAGAGGAGCTGACGATGCATCTTCAGATACTGCTCTGTCCTATCATCCTAGCCCTGTCTGCCTCCTACTGCCCCCATCCCTGGCAGCTGCTCCACCATAAAGGTTACTATAGCCCATTTGAAGTGTGAAATGAGAGCTCAGTGGGAGGAAGTGGCTTGTTCTTTTGTCCCCTGGTGCATGAAAAGACCTAATAAAATGCAAATGGATTGAAGGAGACTGTGTGGCCTAGTGGCTACCACAGGGAGTGAAGAATGTGAACCGAATTCTTGGCAGTACCAGTGCTGTGGTTTTGCTATGGGGCTGGATCCCGCCAGCCAATGGGGGGAGGAGGTGTTTTTTGTGTGGGGGTGGGGGGGGGGGGGGGGGGGGGGG
>JBCJKH010005450.1:0-18387 GCA_039877255.1 Loriculus beryllinus | reverse complement strand
AGGCACTGGAATGGGTTGCCCAGGGAGGTTGTGAATGCTCCATCCCTGGCAGTGTTCAAGGCCAGGTTGGATGAAGCTTTGGGTGGCATGGTTTAGTGTGGGGTGTCCCTGCCCATGGCAGGGGGGTTGGAACTGGATGATCTTCAGGTCCTTTCCAACCCTAACTATTCTGTGATTCTAAAACATAGTTGCCAGACATGGTAAATCTTGTCATACAGTTATCCAGCTACACTGGTCAACACCATTATCCTGGGAGTTACAGGGAAACACAAGTCCCACACTTCCTTCTCAACTCTGTTAAAAACAGCACTTGTTAACATTTGTTGTTTGCATAATCTGCACATCGAAAGGAGATGAAACTAGGAAAATAAAAATCTGCACTCGGTGTTTAACAATCTCCTCTCGTTATCTGTGAGCTAAAGGCTGTAGTTCTCTGAGTGTTCAGAGTGCTGTAAGCTTAAATCTGTTGGACGTTTTGCTGGATGCTTTGATGAATGTGCTTGTGGTTTTACCCGTAGCAGGGATTCAGTTCTATGGTATTTGAGACAAGGCTTCCGTACAGGGAGAATTTTGCTTTACACCAAAGTAGTCGCAAGGTGGAGCTCAAGAAGTCCGTGTGACTTTGTTCGGGATAATTAACTAAGTCATTTATATGCGTGCACTCATACCTTCAGAGCTGTGAATAGAGGGCGCTGGAGGTTGACTGGTCTTATACTGCAAATAAAGGATCTCTAGTAATGTGTACTGATACTGCTATAAGGCCTGAACGTGCAGACCCCTCACTGCTGGCATGGGAATGAGCAGCCTTCTATTACATTTGGAGCAATGGAAGAAGCCAGCAGCCAGCTATGGAGAAGAAAAGTATTTTGGTACTTTGGACCCACTGAACTAGGCTTTGAGTGAAAGTCTTAAAATTGGGTAGGCACCTCAGAGATCAGGTGAAATCTGCTTGGGTTCTTAACCTCACCAGCATTTCAGATATTGCAGAAATTATGCGGTTTCCCTCATTCTGATGTTATATAGGAGACTTTGATTTCCACACTCGGTGCCTTATTTTTCTGGGGAGTGAGGGTGGAGAGGGTCAGGCTTGCCTCTTGGATCTGCTGGGCAGTGGGTTACCATTAAAAATGCCCAGGTCAGGAACCAGCGTTGACATCTCAGCACAGCTCTGCTCAGTACCAAGGTTTGCCGGTCCCACACAGCAGCTATGTGGGGTAGTGGTACCAGCGTGCTTTACTGCTCCAGTGGCCACACAGTGCATCTGAACAGGTCCTGAATGCCTAGGTTGGTAGGTTAACTGCATGTCAGCACCTCTGATTCAGAAGTATAATTTCTGTCCAGACTGATGCTTATTTACTTTCTTCCACAGAAACTACTTTCAAGATCTACTTTGAGACATCAGGGAAAAGGCAGCCTGAAAGACAGCAACAATGTTAGTGAAACCTCGGCAAGCAAACTTGGAATCAAAGACTTAACCTTCCTTCGTGTATTAGGAAAGGGCAGTTTTGGAAAGGTGAGAGTTATTTGTGGCTCTTTTGGGGAGAGCCACATTCCTTATTTAAGAAGCTGCAAGATGGATGAAGTTATTTCATAATGTGGCACACGGGCTGTCCACTGAAGTATGCTTTGTGCAACCAAGTTGGATACAGAGGGCAGGGAGAAGAGGGAAGAGAAAGAAAGCTGACAGCAAAGTGAAGAGTTGGGTATCACAAGAAAGAAAAAAGCAACTGAGAGAACAGATGCATGCCAGGGCCTATACCAGTAGTTACAAGTGTGTGTGTTACCACTCGTTTGGGCAGCATTTCTTGGAGCATGCGAAGACTTTTCCTTTAAAGGAAACAAGGCAGTGGTTTCAAATGTGGTGAGATGGGGGCTTTGTTTCTCTGCTTTGCCACAAAGACAGTGTGGAATGGTGATTTGAATTTGGTAACTGAGGAGGGAGGTGGCGTGAATGGTACTGCTCAGGCTGTTTGCCCTGGCACAGTGAATGAGCTTTAAGCAGTTAGCCCTGCACCAGACATTGCAGTAATGTGTGTGGGTATTTCTGTGTGGAGAAGCCTGCTGCAAACAGTAGCATATGTGTCATTGATTGTACACTGATGCTGATACTAACAGGCTGACTCACTTGCATCCACAAGCCTGGTCATGAGATAACTGACCTTTCTAGTGTGAGAAAACGTGAGAGTCTCTGTGTTGCTCATAAAGTGAGGGCTCAGCCCTTGTAATTCATCCTCCCCTTTGGTTTAGGTGATGCTTGCCAAGATGAAAGAGAGTGGGCAGCTCTATGCAGTGAAGGTGTTGAAGAAGGATGTCATTCTCCAAGATGACGATGTTGAATGCACCATGACTGAGAAACGCATCCTTTCCTTAGCAAGGAACCACCCATTCCTCACCAAGCTTTACTGTTGCTTCCAGACTCCTGTAAGTATACCCCAGGTGGTGGACAGCCTTCTTCCTGACACTGGCTGGCATGTTCAGGACAGAGGCTCTCTCCTGTATATGTGGTCCCTGGCCTGGTATAAATGTCCACTTAGAACCAGGATAAAACTTTGCTCAGGGGTGAGCAGGGCACTCTGCTGTAGTCCACCTCTAACAACTGCTGCGCATTTGGCAAACAAAGTCCTGGCTTGTTCTAAGCTCCCTGACAAAATGGTAATAACAGGGAAGCATGTCATTTGTGGTATGTATACCTCAGTGGAGGACTGCACATGCGCTGGCTGTCCAGCTCAGAGCCTCCTGTGGTGTGTGCATGTGGGTGGGAACTTGTTGCTGGTGTGAGTGGTGAAGGAGGAGTGACTGTGATGGAGGCAGTGGCAGCAGCACTGTACCAGCAAGGTAAGATTGGAAGCCCCTGAGCTAAGATGTTATTAAGACCAAAACATTTTCTTCAGCATAGCTCTTTCAAACTGCCTGGGCTCCTTTCCTGGTGCTTTTTGTCCATTGCTAAAAGGTAATAGAGCTTGTTTTCCTCTTAGAAGAGGCAGGAGAAACTTGCCCTTTTAGTTGTGGTTTCACTCCTACATAAACCAAAACTACTGTGGAAAAAAAAAGGGGATGGGGGGAAGGCAGACAAATGGATCCTGCCACACACCCATGTCTTACTCTTCTCACTGGGGTGATGCAACAGCCAGCTATGGAGTTTTAGAACTGTGCTCATTCAGGGTGGGGCCCTGGAGTAGACTCATGTAACAGAAATTAGATTGAGATGGTTTGGGTTTGTTTTTTTCTTTATATACACGGTTCACAGAGCAGCTGTGCTGTAAAGCAGAAGCAAAACTTGAAGCTCGTTGTCACTAGTAACCAAGGAAACTCCTCTTGTATTTTATAATGTGAAGAAACAGGGCCCATATTTTAATGGCTTTCCTGAAGTTCTCATATAAATGTTGGAGATATCCAGTATTGGTGTGTGCTTTTTTGAAGTCAGATGCAGGATAGCAGTGGGTTTTGCAAGCTGTTGCTATGCCCTTTGCTATGGCATTGCTTACTGAATTGCACCGTAGATGTGAAAGTAGTAGGTGTGCTGCTGGGCTACGTAGAGTATTTCCCGTGAACTTAAGGAAGATTTAAGGTCACTGTGTTAGTACTGTCCATCATCTTCAGAAAATGAATGCGATCTGCTATGGGTGCAGACAAGGTCTGCTGGGCTGATGAAGTAATTGCAGAGGCTTTTGTAAAAACGAAAAACATAGAAGAACTCAGTCTGTTTAGACTAGCAAATTGAAAGTAAAAAGTGGATCTGATTGATGTCTGCAGATGATGAACACTGAGGAGGGAAACGAAGCTGTCAAGATTCTGGCTCAGATTAAATGAGTCTAGACTGGCCATGAATACAGTTAGACTGGAAATGAAAAGGAGGTTGCTAAATAGTAGAGCAGCCTGGAACAGGAATTTCTGGACCAGCTTGTCAGAAGAGTGGAGGGAAGAACCCCTCAGCCCTTGCCACCCAGAACACAGAGCTGGTCAGTCTCTGAAAGGGTGCCAAGGAAGTGGTGCCTGTCACAGCAGGACCCTGCTATTGCCAGTCTTTCTCAGGTTCCACTTTTACTTGAATCTTGCTTTGCTTTGTTATCTGGATTGTCAGTAACAGAAAACCACTTCTCTCAAATAATACACAAAACCAAAAAGGAAAGCATTTACAAAAGAAAAGGTAGATTTAAGACTAATGTGGTTCATTGCATCTTTTGCCCATGTTCTGCACTCAGTGACACTCACTGCAATCCAGAATAACCAGATTTAAATTGCTTATAAAAGTGTAATTAAATCCCTTTGCTATATTAGAGGAGTGATTGCAACAGCAGGGTATTCACTGGACAGAGTTGTTCGAGGAGGACTTAGCCAGGCTGATACAGTACTTGGGATTTCTGCTTGTTCTTTACATGGCATGGCGTTATCCTCTCCATGAACAAAAACTTACCAGAAAATAATACATATACATATATAAATTAAATAAAAAAAGAAAATACTAACCACTTATGGCTGCTGGCCAGTGTTTTGAATATTTAAAAATGGTACTTATGTTTGGAGTTCAGAACAAGGCTACACAAAACAATACCCACTTTCACTTTAAATTACGTGGAAATCACATCTCATGTATCACATAGCCTGAACTCTGACATTAACAGTTCAAGTTCTAAAAAACCAAAGCTTGAGTCCAGTCAGCTGTGGAGATCCTGGATAAATAGTGAACTACTGGGCCTGCCTTTAGGGCATTGTCAAGAACTAGCCATTTTGAGTCTTCTTACCATTTGTCAAAGCAAAGTCAGTCTGATCCCACAAGATGCATCAAGACAGGCTGGGGACTAACTGGCAAAGGCTTATGGTCTGTGCCAAGTTCAGTATAAGTCAGCATTGGAATCTCATTGCATGTAAGTTAAATTATGTCCTGGGCTGCTTCAGGAGCTCAAGGGAAGGCACTGTCCCCTCTGCTTGGTACTGGTGATGCTGCACGTAGAATAGGGGTGTCCAGTTATGTTCCACTCTCACCCTTCCTTCCCCAGTTCAAGAGGAAATGTGGAACCTGGAAAAGGAAGGACCTTGGAAGTGCCTGAAATGCTGCAGCAGTTTGAGGACAGAGCGCTCAAAGGGATTGAGGGTTTGGCTGCATCTGGAGACATTTGAATTCTGGCTCTTGTATAATTCCACCCAAACCAACAAACTCCCCCCCTGACTTAAGCAGCCTAAGGGCTAACTTAAACAGCCTGGGGCATGTCTGCGCTGCATGGTGCCATGTCGTGTAGTGCCAGTCATCTCGCATTAGCTGAGCTGGAATAAGTACCAGAAACAACAATGCATTACTGGAGTTCATCTATATTGCTGCTACTTTGCTTGCTTGCTTTAGAGCTAGCTGAGGGCTTTTTATACTTACATTAGCCACTGATTTTTCCAGAAAGGTTTTCTGCTCTCTTGTGCTGTGTCTGTGCTCACTGTGGTCCTAATTTCGTCTCAGCTGCGGCATAAGTGGTTACCTGCTAGCAAGGGCTGCAAATAAAGCCCAGGGTGAGATGAGGCTGCCTGCCTTCCAAACAGCCTCCTTGCTGTGTCACAGAGAAGCGTTGCAGCCACTAGGTGGTAGGAGCTGCCAGTGTTGTCTCTGCCTGCTGTGGGTCACAGTCTTCAGAGCCTAAAGAGGAAATATTAACTGCACAGCAAGCTAGCAGAGGCTGGACATGGCCCTCTGCGTGCCCACTGCTTGGCTGGACGGTCTTGGACTTGCACCCTCAGATTCCTTTCCTGTGAAAGGCAAGGAAGGAGACCTATTGCTTCCTC
The DNA here is from genome assembly GCA_039877255.1 of Loriculus beryllinus. Lineage (NCBI taxonomy): Eukaryota > Metazoa > Chordata > Aves > Psittaciformes > Psittacidae > Loriculus > Loriculus beryllinus. The sequence continues at coordinate 12,621 of JBCJKH010005450.1, read as the reverse complement.
GCAGTTTAAGTTGCACTCAGGCGCATCCAAGTGAGGTTTTCCTTGCTCCCACATCTCTGGGTTTTAATTTTTATTATTTTTTTATTGAAAGCCTTGCTATGGGAGCTTTGCAGCTTGCCCAAGCCATTTACCTCTGCTTTTTCTAGGGCCTTAGAATCATCCTTTAGTGTCACAGAGGATTATGCTCTCCAGTAATCTGTGAGTTGCTGGCAGGTGCTGGCACCTGTGGATAATTGTGGAGCCTGTACTAGGGAGCACAAGCACAAAAAATGCTTGTTTCTATTTACCTGACACTGTCATCCAACACCTCAACCATGTTGTCCTAGAATGGGTGAAAGAGGCTATATGTATAAATAGTTAAGTCAGTAATTTAACCCTAGGGAATGCGGATCCTGGAATGTTTTAATTAAAAGGAGTTTGCAGTAGGAAGGCTCTGTCTGGATTTTAGGAACCATCCTTCCTGTGCAGGTGGTTTGCTCTTAAATCCCTTTGTCTCCACTCATATGCATGAGAATGAAGAGGGCTGGGGGAGATCAACTTCCTATGCAAATAGTGTCAAATAGCTTCTGAGTTTTATGTTTATTGCCCTTATCCCTTTTCTCATGCTTCCAGGGGGCTCCAGGCAATACTGTTTCCAGCACTGTCCTTGCTAGCCTGATCATTATATAGATTTGCTTTGGGTGGCTCTGCTGACAGTTGCTGAGGCACAGAGCCTGCCCGTGCTGTTCCAAAAATAGTGAGACATGAGAACTTGGCAGAGGGATGTGATTTTTCTGTAACAAGCGTCCTTCTGAGATAATAGCTAGCAGAAGTGCTATTGAAGCCAATAGGGACTGGCCCAGGGACTCCAGGGCAGCGTAATAATTGAACTGGTCCCATTTTACAAGGGCAGCCTGAGGTCCGGCACGCAGCTTTGTGCTCCCTTTACAAGCTGCAGGCTGATGTCATGCTCTCAACATGAAAGGGGAAGGTTTCTGCATGTCTCTGCTGGTTCTTGGGGAACTCAAGCAGTTCTCCCATGGTCAGCATGAGCATCATGTCATGGGTCACCCAGGTGTTTGGAGAGATTAGCCTTTATTTCACTTCCTAGAAGTGTTGGAGATAACCTGGAGCCTTTGATGGGGGCACTAGCCAAAGTGGTGGGACTGAGCAGTGGCTGCTGGCTGGCTGCTTACCCACGCATTAGTCCCCAGATGCCACAGGAGAGGTCTAGGTGCCCTTGTATGTGCAGGGGAGTCACTCAGTCATGGTCCTTCCAGTGTCTCTCTGTATCACCCTGGTTGTCACCAGCTACTCCACTGCCACCAAATGGGCAGAGCACAGGGCAGCCCTCGGGCAGAGCAGGGCATAGTGGAGGTAAGGAAGACTGGAAAGGCAGTGGCAGCCTTCCCAGGGCTTTGGTTAGATAAACAAGTGTCCTGAGAAGGGCCTAGGAGTGTGCTGGTGGGTGGTAAGGAAGTGCTGAGGCTTCTTTGATATTCACTTTGAAAGGAGCTGGAGAGGGAGCTCTTTAAAAGCAGAGAGGGCAGCTTTGATCATCTCCCACACGCTAAACCCCAACCTTCCCTCTCTGGCATATCGGGAGAGGCATGACTCCATACATGCATACACCTGACAGCCAGGTGCACTCCTTGGATGCTTTTCTGTCAGCATTGAGACCTTTTCCCCTGTTCTTGAGCACTGAGACCATTGTTAGCCTCAGGCCAGCCTGTTGGAAGACCAGTGCACACTTCAGTTTTTCTGCTGTCAGTCAAAAATCAAGTGAAGAAGTTGATGGGGGCATCCTGTTTCTGGGCCAGGCATTTTCCAAAAAGCTTGGTACAGTCTGGCATGCGTCCTGGCTATAAACACAAGGCACCCTGCTGAAGGCTGGCTTCAGAGTCTTTCGGAGGTCAGGCTTGAGTTGTGTTTTACCTGGGACTCTACAGGGGAGAGTTAGGGTTTTGGGGGGGCTGTTGGACAGGAAGTACAGGGGAATTCCCTCTCTCCACCTTTCTGTCCAGTGTGGCTCCTGCAAGTATGTGGATCATGATGCTCTCACATTGGCTTTGTGACCATGGGAGAAGCAGTTTGTTTCTGCCTTTCTCTGGCTCCTGTTTTGTCTAGCACTGAATAAAGGCAACTTGGTAAAAAGTGTGTCTTCCTGTGGTTTTACAATGTTCGTATCCACAAAACCGCATGACATCTTTGCTGGTATGCCAGCTCAAGTTGCCAGTAAATCACATGTGTGAAGCCTCCAAAGCCCAGTCTGAAAGGCTCAGCTTTCTCTGTTGTGCACAATAACACCTTGTGATGGTCTCTTCGTTGCAGGAACAAACACGGTCAGAGTTTCTGTTGGGGTTTTTTCTGTGGGCATAGTGGAAGATGAAACATGATCTGACTGACATTTCTGATTTGATCTGTGAACTTTGCTGGGTATCCACACTTAGGCTGCACAAAAAGGTGATATGAGCTGAAGGGTTAGCTGCCATCACCATGTTGTAGCTCCTGACTGTAACTTTCCCACCCCCAGTTGTTGAGGGACCATGGATACTTGCATTGTTCTGAAGCTGCGAAATTGCCTTTCTCCATCTGCAGTGGCTTATGAGAGAGACTGTAACTTAGACTTACCAAGTTTATTGCAAAGGTAGCTGAAGGAGATGCTGTTGCCAATGGTTAGCCACAGCACATGAAACTAATATTTGTCTTTGACCTTAAAATCAAGGAAGTTGCAGCATAAATACAGATGAAAATGGAAGCAATTCACAAGCAGACTGAGCCAGCAGGTGCCACTAAGTATAGAGGAAGAGGGGAGAACCAAAAGAAAGGGCAGTCGAAGCTCAGAGAAAAGGTAACTAGATGAGGTGCAACCCAGCAGTGCTTTAGGTTTCAGTCTCCTTGAATCCATATTGCTTTCCAGGTGATGTTTAGGGTGGGAGGATAGATCCACAAAGCCCTCAAAGTAAGCAGTTTCCAAGTGGTCTTTGAGTGTTTTGGCATCCTTAGTTTTCCTGAAGACCTTTGGCTGAGCTTGTAGAGCTCTTTAGCTTCCATGACAGGAGAGTTGGAACTAGATGATCTTAAGGTCCTTTCCAAACCTAACTGTTCCATGATTCCCTAGCACAGTTTGAGGCCAGCAAGTATTGCAGAGTCCAGAGCTGTCTGAAGTTGGTCACTCCAAACCAGAAACACCAATTCCAATGGCTTTTTTCTGAACCAGGGGCTGTAAAATGAGCATGATCTTTACAGAGCTCATACAGGTCTCTTCTGAGACACCATGGTACCAGCAGCCAGCTAAAGGGGGCAGATGTTCTACAGATCTTTGATTAATGGGTGATGTCTGTATCTTGCTGTACTCTAATTCTTTATTCCTCAATTTATTCCCCTCTAAATGCAGCCAGCCCTTTGGTTTTTGATCTTTGAGGTGAGAAGGAGTGTTTATGTAGTTTTCTATGCCATTTTAAAAGGTCTGGAGGGGAAGACTTAATTTTGTTTATTCTTTCAATTAGCTTTGATTTTTTTTTTTGGATATTTTGTTTTAAAGGTAGCTAAGCTAGCTTGCTTTTCTTTTTTAATTGGGATTATACAGGCTTATTTTGGTATGAGATTTAAGTGGTTGACCTAGTGTCTGGGGTGAATTTAGTGGTTTTTCTAGTTGCGAATTTTGGTTTGTTTCTAATAGAAAAAATGCAGATGAACAAGAGTGATAAAAGGCATCCTTTTGCATTTATGCTGAGTAAAAGTTTCTACTCAAAAGATGAGCTAATCATGTAATAGTGTACGAATGAGACCATCTTAAGGGGAGGGTCCGAAGAGGAAGGGTGCACGTATGGTTCACTTGTGTACCCCAAAGGCTGCATTGTTCCAGAGAAATGACTGAATGAATTTGTGTATTACAAAAACTCTCAAGTCTATGGGCTTGAGATTTTAGTCACATGGTTAAGAAAACAGAGGCAGAGATTTGGAGGGTGTAGTTAGAGTTGTGATTTTTTCTATCTATTTACTTTTCCTGCGGCAGGTGGGAGCACTAACTCCCATCAGCTTGCCCTGCGTTGTGGTTGTCATTGTTCAGCTCTTCTGGAATGAGCTCAGGTTTCATGCTGTGTGGTGCCATGCACACATGTGTGCGGAAGGCAGCCTTTACCCCGAGGGACCCCACAGAGTTTATTTATGCAAATGGGAAGAGCCAATTTGTTATTCTCTAGGCGATGTTTATATGACTGACGGCCACACAGGAGAACCTGCGTTGTGCCCATTACCAGCAGCGTCAGATAGCAGTGTGGTTTTAAGTGATAACCGATGATAACTTCCTTGTTCCAGGAGTTGTAACAATGATGCCAGTGGCTTTGTTAAAGGAGCTAAAACTGAGCCTGGTATGGGGAAGTGACTTGCGCTTCTCAGAAGCGTGCTTACCAGCTGCCCAGCCTGGAGTAGATGCCACATGCACCTTATCCCTGTTGAGTGCTTAATTTTACTGCATCCCTTTCTAGCTAAGAAAAAAAACATAACAAGAAGCCAAACCACCCCAAAACCATCAGAAGAAAGGAACCTTCCCTTTCTGAGCCTTTCATATGTGGCACACAGTGATCTCTCCATCTCGATAGCCTCAGGGCTGTATATGCCGTCTGCGGCATGCTCCCTTGCGTGGCTTGATGTTTCCTAGGCAGAAGCGGCTCCTGAGGCTGGCGTGCACTTCTGCAGCCACTGAAGCAGGGAGGTGAGACGGCTGCCAGAGCACCAAAAGCCAGCTGGGAGATGGCTGTAAAACCTGCTGCCTTTCTGCCGCCGACTTGCTCATCTGGGAAGTCTCACAAGCAGAGCAGCAGCAGGTACCATGGCAGTCATCGCTGCGGCCATGTTTGGGAAGCGCAACTAATACGTTCATATAATTCCAGTGGAGCAAGCGCGGCATGGAGGTGTTTCTTCTTCTCTGCTTGGTGTAGTTATCCTGATTTGAAATCAAAGGACCAAATCTTCACCTAACACAAGTCAGTGTCTTGCTCCATCTCAGAATGTGGCTTTGACGCTGCCTGGAAACTGGGGCAGAGCTCATCCCATCTGCTTCAGCTGTTGTGCGCACACATGTTGCTTTTTGTGAGCCCGTTCATATGACACCTGCAGTCCTCTCTGGATTTGAAACACTGCCACATATAACCCTTCTGAACAGCCCGCCCTCCTGTAAACTTCCTAGCTGGACCAGTACTCAGCCTGCAAGGATGCGGTGCATCCTTGGTCAAAAGGCTGGGTATGGAGGGAAGGCATTCCAATGCAGGGCAGCTCCTGAGTGTGGTTCATGGTTCTGTTACACCTATGAAGATAAACATTGAGAAACAAACCTATTTATTATTCCTCCTCTGGGTCCTGTGCTTTGCAGTGCCTTGACCTAGATATGGATGGCTACTTGCATTGCTGGGGGAGTCAGACATGTGGCTTTCCAAAGCCTGGTACAGTGACAGCATGGTTTATTTGCACGCTCCCAGCAAGACCTAAGGCAGATTGCTTTGTGTGGGGGTTGTGGACCACAAAGGGAGAACGGGAACATTGGGAGTGCTGAGGGAGCTTGCCAGCTCTTGTAATTATCTTGTAATAATTTGCTTGTGAGCTCCCTGAGCCCTGCTACTCTTTTTTTGGAAACAGGAAACTTTGTGCTGGGAAGCAGTGACACAGCTGTCTCTGTGTGGAGATAATTTTGAAAGCCTGCCTTCTGCTCTGCAAAGCATGAACTGCCAAAACAATGAAAAACTACTGTTTTCTTGGGAAAATCCTTTGGCTTCGGGGAACTCAGGCTGAGCCTAAAGCTCATTTTCTGAGAAGTTGTGTGCATGAATTATTTCCAAAAAAATGAATGCAAACCTAGCAGAATTGCTGAGCCAGGAATTCTGATTAATACTTTTTTTTTTTGGGGGGGGAGGGGGGGGTGGAATTGGACTATTGCTTTAAACCATATTTAACCAAGTCTGTGTATCCTCCAAATGCTGCCTTACACGGTAGCTGACGGCTGAAGAAGACGCTTGGGTGGAATTACTGCTGGGATGTGTCCTTGGTGGGTCAGCTCAGCCCCTTGTCCTGCAGAGAAATCAGTGTGTGCAGAAGCAGTGTTTGGGAGAGCTCTGCTATGAATGGGATATGCAGGGCTTGTCCAAGCCTGTTCCTTGTGGCTCTCTCTGAAGGCTGGAGAGCAGACACCCATTGGTGTTTTGCAGTGGGTTTCCTGAACCTCTGCTGATTACTTTCTTGAGAGAAGTTCTCTCTGGTCCATGCTGCCATTTTCACATCAGCTGTTGTAGGGCAGATAGGGAAGGCAGCTTTGCTATTACAGCCTGCATATAAGAAATATTTCTTTCTTCATCTCCTCCCTCCGTGTTTCCTGAAGGGGGCAATGCTGCTGCCCTGTCCATTTACTTAGCATGAAAGCCTGTGATCAAAGGTAAGGTTCTCACCTTACCTTTCTTCAGAGGTCTTTGGTCTTGTGTAGGTTGTACATGGACATCAGCTAGACTTTTAACTAGGAGGAGGTATAAGTTAGCCATCACACTGAATTTTTTTGGTCATGCAGAGGGAAAGGATGCTCTTTTAATAAAATCTGTATTTTTATTTTTTTTTTCTGCTGTGATAATGAAGAGGAAAGGTATGAGGGTTCAAAACAGCTTGCTTGTAGAGCCGGTGAGGGCAAAGGGCTGAAGTAATATTTGAGTTGAATTTCTTAGTGCTTGTGTTTGCAAGGGGCAGTAACTAGTATGTGGATTGTCCCACCCCGTGCCTTTTGCACTCAGGGGACTCTCTTCAAGCCCCACCAAACCCCCACTAAGACAACAAGCAAATGAAGCTTTGAAGGTATGTGTAATTGCTATCAAACACTGACCTTAAGACATAGTATGTGATTCCAACAGCCCCTGTCCTGCTAATAGACAAATACATAGGAATAGCAAATTAAAATTTAAACAAATAAATTAAAAAAGAAATTAAACCCCCAAACTCCCCAAAACCCCTCAAACAGTTCTCTCACACTGAAACTGGCAAGGCTAATCTCTAGCCGTAGGCCAACCTTGAAATGACCCCCACCGATCTCGTGGAGTTTATTTCCTCCAAGTATTTCTTTAATTTACAGTAACAATTGCTCTGTGACTTATTTATCTCAATCCCAGCCCAGAAATGGTGCAATGTGATTTCCTCATGTGGCTGCCACTGGTGCAGAGGCTTTCACATCACTGTTTCCTGTTGACTCAAATGCTCTTTTCTTACTCTTGCCAACGTCAGAGATAGCAGATCAGGGAAGACTTCTGAGCAATGCAAAATAGAAAAATAGGAACAGTTTCTTCACAGAAAAGGTGCTCAGGCATTGGCACAGGTTGCCCAGGGAAGTGGTGAAATCACCGTCCCTGGAAGTGTTCAGAAACTGTGCAATGAGGACCTCAGTGGCATGGTTTAGTGGTGGTCTTGGCAGTCGTGGGGTAATGGTTGGACTTCGTGAGCTTAAATCTCTTTTCCAACCTAGTTGATTCTATGATCCTATGAGTAGAAGTCTGAGGATTTCAGTATTAAGCCCTGTCAAAAAACACTCCAGCTTTCAACTTCTTCTAATTCTCACTGACAGTCCCCAAGGAAGAATGCACATAACTTTAACATCAGGTCAAATTTTCAAGTATCGGAACCATCTGTTATTTTAAGATTTCTTTTCCTGGTGCCTTTTTAATCTGTTTATTCACTCTTAACCTGTCTGCTGCAAAATTGCCTTCCTCCCCCTGCACCTCTTCCCCCCATAAAATAGCACTGGTTTTATTTCTCAGTTATTCCTGGGAGAGCAGTTGGTCTTTGCAGTTTGTCAAGTCAGTGGTGCTTTAGAGTGAAAATGGAAGACTGCCTGGTTCTTGGATGCTGTTCCCCAAAGTGTGGTTGTTAGTGTTCAATTTGCTAATACATGTTGCCAGGCATGTAGCAGGCCAGTGCACAAATGCTGTATCATAAACAAGTTACAAAACCCATCCTGCTTTTTTCTTCAGATGCTCCACGGGATTTCTAAATGTTAGAATACTGGACAGACAATTAGCTGGACCTCCTACAAAAATAAATATATATACATATATAGTTCAAAGTACCATATTTATACTTGACCTTTGAAGTGAGACCATGGGTGGAGGTGAGGCACTGTGATCTTTAAGGTCCCTTTCAATCCAAACCATTCTGTGATTCTATAGCAGCTCAGGTTTACAGTTAATCTGAAGCAAGAGCTGTTTGTAACAAAAAGCTGCTAATGCCGTGACAGCAGTGATGTGAATGTTAAGCCTGGCTGTTTCAGTGCTCACTGGAACATTTGAGAAAGAAGTAGTATCTCTTTTATGCATCATAGTAGAGACGAATGCATCCAAAACGTCGAGAAGGGCTGTGGGGATTTGTCCACACTGGAGAAGCAGCTTTATGCTTGGAAGAGTTAACTTTGTTTCCCCGAAGCTCACCTTTGAGGAAAGAGTAGAAAATACATGCATGTTCACCTAACTGTATATTCATGTTTATACAAGTATATATATTACTTATATAAATACACACACACACACCCATCATTGGGTTGCTACTAAATTCCTTCTTGTTGGAGATCTGGCAAAAGGGATTTCTTTTTTAAGTATGGGCTTGAAGAGATGCCTGGACAAGCTGGTCTAGGTAAACATGTGTCATGTGGAGAGATCAGCAAGGAACGAGGCCGGGAGGAATAACAAGGAGATGTAAAAGCTGGCCTGACTGGCAAGGCAGGAGTGATAACTGCACTGCAGCTGGAGGAGGGGTTGCTGAACAGGTAGGCAAGGCGTAGCCAGGCTCAGTTTAACTAATGCATCAAAGATGTAGCATTAGAGATCTGATTAGTGGGCTGAAGAGCCAAGTTTTGCTGGTTTGCAGAGTTTGTGCCACTGTCTTAAGACTGGTGCTGTGGACAAGCCAGGTTGGGTGTCTTTGACCAGCCCTGTAATAAAGGCACAGTGAAACAATGAAGTATTGTTGCTTAGATGGACCAGAGATAACATTAAACACGTGACCTTGTTGCTAGACACAATAGTATTGTGAGATTGCTGGGAACACATCTATCTTAGCTAAGGGAAGGAGCCCAGAAGCTGTTGAGCAGAGCCTAGAGTAGTGACAAGAAGCAAGCTGTTCTTGCCTATCATGAGCCATTTGCTTTCCTGCTCATAGGCAAAGAGGAATGAAAGGATTCCTGGTGGCTTTTCTTCTGCTGTGTGCATCTCAAGATGTTAATACCAGTAGTCATTTCAAGCTGGCTGGCTGCCAGAAAGTGGAACATAACAATGCTTATCCTCTTAAACCTAGAGAGGGTTTTAAACTAGCTTGTAGATGATTAACATCAGATCTGGGAAGGAACTTGTGGGGAAAGAAGGCCAAATAGCACCATTAAAAGGCTGACTAGTCTCAACTGAATTGTATACCAGTTTTCCAGTCTGCTTGTTCCTGATACTCCATGTAAAACTGAAACAGTCAATACCAGATGTCCAGAAACAATTACGAGGGGGAATTTTTGAACCAGGCTGCAACAATTGCAGGGTTTAGTTTTGTGCCAAATCATTGTTTGTCCTTCCTCGTGCAAGTAAGTGAGCACCCCTTTTGCATGCGCTAAACCTGTACCCAGACTGGTGAGCATGCAGCAGTGTAAGCAAGCGCCTTGCTATCTGTAGACTTTTGCAAAAGCCAGAACAATGCCAAAAGAGAAACCTCAGAGACCAGCAGCTGTGGTTAGTGAGCTGAACTTTATCAAACAGGTTGCTTTTCTGTCCGGCTGAAAGATTAGTTTATACTTTGTCCTTATCGGTTCCTTCAACACCCAGAGGTCTCTGCAGGTTAATCAGAGGAAAGCTGAAATTGGAGGGTCTGTCAAGCAGCTGCTATGTGAGTGTATGGCAGGAAATCCCGTTCTGGAAAACAACGTGTATTCCCCAGAAATGGCATTAGGATACCCTCCAATGTCATCATGTGCTGTTGTGGCAAAGCTGCAGTCTGAGTGTAGTCTGGTTATACGTGTTTTACTATGGAGTGTATTTCCCGAGAGATTTGAGGTGTTTACTGCGGAGCAAGTGACCTTTTACAGATTTCTCTTTGCCTGCTCAGCTGGGAGACTGCTGTGGAAAGGGTGTCACTCTTTTGCTGATTCAGGCTAAGGACAGTTTGAGAAACCCAATGGGAGCTGGTTAGGGATGAGCACACACCTATGGATATACCTAATCCCATATGGACAAGAATTCATTTCATGACAGGGACAACATTTTTGAGGGGAGTGCAGGGCAAGGAGGCACTAACAGCTCTTCCTGGTATTGACTTAATCTCTCCTGGAGTTGTAATTTTATCTTTTTCCCTAGTGCCTTATGGGTACTTAATCTGTTTTTGTTTGGTAGATAATAGTTTTGCTTAGAACTTTCTAAGCCTGACAGAAGGTATGATTAATGCTGTTCATATCTGTTGTGTTTGCGTGTGTGAAGGATCGCCTGTTCTTTGTGATGGAGTTCGTAAATGGCGGGGACTTGATGTTCCATATTCAGAAGTCACGTCGCTTCGATGAAGATCGGGCCCGGTTCTATGCTGCAGAAATTATTTCAGCCCTTATGTTTCTCCATGAAAGAGGCATCATTTATCGGTGAGCCCTGCATTCATTCATTCTCTTTGTCTGAATACCATGGCTGAGATGAGAGCCTGAGTTTTCTGCATAATAAATAACTCTCACTTGCTGCCCACCAGGAACAAGTTGTCAGCTGGGATAACAGTACCTCCACTTTCCCCTGCACATTGTCCAAGGCGCACCAGCTTCCAGCCAGGAGTGAAATTGCTGGCTGCAGTACTGGCTGCAGGGAGGGTCTTCCTATGGCGTGTGTTCAAGCACGTAGGAAAACGGGGTTTTTGAGAGGCACAGAGGCTAGGGTTTGCATTGATGGCAGTTCACGTAGCTGGTTTATATTAGCCCCAGAGCTGCAACTTGTCTGCACCTCAGGTGACTGTGTGGCTGCTGGGTGTTAGCTGCTGACCAGCAAAAGCCACCACTGTGCTGCTCTGGGCCTGTCCTGCTGCCATGGAGCATGTGTCAAACTGATAACAAAGGGTCAGGCTTTAAGTGAAACCTTCCTAGATTTTCTTGGAGATAAATGCAAGGAGCTGTTGCTGTTGCCACTGTGTTATTTAAAGGCTAATATGTGCTGGTTATACCAAGGCTTTTTTATTTCCTTGTATTAGCTATAGGCCTGTGTTTAAACCCTACCTATTTGACACACCTGTCCAGTGCCATGCAGCTCAGCCACTTAAAATCTTTTGATTACTGCCATGATCCTACAGCAGGGGTTTTTCCTTCCTGTCCATGTCTGGCATCTTTGTGTTGCAACCGGATCAAAGCACCATTGCCTCCCTGTGTCAGCCCCTGTTCCCAGGTCTCAAGGCTGTTTTCAGGAAGCTACTTCCTATACGCAGCTCTTTATTTATCATTATTCTATACTCAGGATGATGATTATATTTTTTCCCTTCTGTACTGCCAAAGTGCTCCCCTGTCAGCTCAAGCATCAAGGCATAGACTAATCAGCATGAATCAGAGAGCCAGTCTGCTTTGCAGAAGCCTCCCTGGCCAAGATGACCATTTGATCAGCATCCTCCCGTATAGGCCAGGGGCAGAGCAAGACTTCTGGGTTGAAACAGGACAGCTAGAGCTGGGAGATGTCAGCCATGGGGCATTCTGGTTATACAGAAAGGCTTCTTTCTGACATGCTTTGCAGAACATTTCTGGCATCCTCTTGCCCAGACCACTGGAAAGAGGAACAGCCAGTTGTTTTCTTTGGGCTACTGTTACTTGGGTTCCAGCAGCAAAACATGCATATTTTGTATGGTTTGCTGTAGCTCTACTCTGTCCGACTTGTGGCATGCCAGCACTGCAAAGAGTAATGTCAACTCTCAATTTTTGCTGGTTGGTTACAGTTGTACAGCTGAGACCCACAACTGGGTCCAGGATGGGACCAATTCCAATCTCAGCCAGGCTCTGTTAATACCATTTCACACTGTGGGTTGAGCCAAATGCCATTTGATTTGGGGCTTTGCATAGTTTAACCTAAGCAATGGAGTCCTGCATTTAGTAACGCATCCTCCTGTGTCAGATAAAACCAGGTGTGAACACACTAAAACCAGAATAGCTGAGGGCTGAAGTGGCTGAAGGGACAGGGATTGTGCAGGGGACACTTTCCTATCTGATGGTGAGATGATAGGCTAAATCAAGTAAAAGCAACTTGTCTTTCTCTTCCTAGCTTGAGTTCCAGTGAGAACCAGATGGTCAAGTGAGGACAGAGAATATGAAATCATTTTCAAGTATGAAATCATATGATATATGTGGCACAGTGAAATAGAGAAGGAGTGTCATTTTAATGTTCTCTGGGTCTTAAGAATATGAAAGTTACTACTGATATATACCATATGTATTGAGCTTGTAAGGCACACTGATTGTCTGCATAGAATGGCAAATCTACTTACTCTACAGCTGGATTTTGGTCTAATTCCTCCCCTGTGAATAATGCCAGCCACCAAAGAGAAACCATGCCAGATAATTACGCGAGTGACATTATCCTTAAAATAGTGACATCCAGTAGTTATTGTCAATCATTCAGCAGCAAAACTGTG
>JBCJKH010005437.1:0-10717 GCA_039877255.1 Loriculus beryllinus | reverse complement strand
AATAAATAAATAATTATGTTTTTCTTTTCTTTTCTTACCCTGAATTTAGTGCATAACAAATAGGCAAAATAAAGTCTGAAAGTTTGATTTAATCAGTTGGATTTTTTCCAACTAAAAGTTTTTGCTTACATGTTTGTTTTTATACACTGGGGAAAAAATTGGATTTTAAGAAAATCACTCCAACCAGCCTAAAAGCAGAACAAATATACTGTTACCAGCCCAAAGAAAAGTGTAAGAATAGCTTTGTTTAAGGATCTTTACTTATAAAGTCAGAAGAAAAAGATAAAACTCTAAGGACATATCAAAAGTGTAACAGATACTGTAATGGGATTTCTGCCTTAGTTGGTCAACTTCTTGCTCACAGGTTCATAGGGACTTTTCTCAGAGAGAAAAATCCATGTTGCAAACTCCATCGTCACTGCACACAATAATTCTGCTTAATTATCTACTTACTAAATTCATTTAGGTAGAGCTACAGGTATATATGGGACACCATTGGGAAGCATTGCAGTCAGGTTTATGCCTTAGCCATTTTAAATGGGTTTTCTTACAATTTCACATCTTGTAGAAGTAATAGGGAGATTGGAAAAGCAATTAGAGATATGAAGGATGTTCTGCAGCCACCATCACTTTAGCCATCTAAAATGCAATAGCAGCCAGTGACAAAGGTAGGACAAAGGCAGGATCTCAGACATAAGGGCTAGAAAGTATCTGAAGAACACATACCAGACAGCAGCTTAAGCTTGAAGACTCCAACTTCATTTTTTCCCAGACCTGTGATAGCCTACACTCAGGTCTCAGGCAACACATTTGGGAGTATACACTCAGGTCTCAGGCAACACATTTGGGAGTATTTCATAGAGTGGCTTTGAGGACCATTAACTATGATGAAACTTAAGCTTTTGAAACCAGTTTTTGAAGACAGACTGGAATTTTGGTCAGTGAACAGCTTTAAAACTTAAAAGCATTAATGGTACTAAGACACCAAGATTCAAATGTGAGTCTGTCACCTACTACTCCTGAAGAAATGAAAAGGTCAGGATTTAAAAGACAGTACAAATTATATCCTATATACAAATGCAAAAATAGGTATAGTAAGTTAAATCTTTCTTGTTCTGGTTTTCTGGGCTATACTTAACCAGTAAGAAAACCAAGGAAAGATTTCAGCAAATTTATACTACACAAATATTTGGAGCAAATAAAAGCTAGAGTATTAAATGTACAGAAGAATAGAAATATGTTTAGTAGAGATCAAAGAATTCAAACAAGTAAGCTTTTGAAGAATCAATAAATTAAGATGCTGTAGAGCTCACAGAGAGTGTTGATGAAAGGTGTGTAAAGTTCTCTGGTGAGAAGCGGGTCAGGCATGTCACGTAGAAATTCTTTTAACAAAGCAGCAACATCATGAATGCTGTGCTCTTCATCTAATACAACATCTATGCCCCGGTCAAACTCTTCACGTAACTGAAAGAGATCATGACACAAAGACACAGTCAGTTATTGTCCCAGTTAGCACATCCCAACACAGAAAAATCTTTTCAGGTGTAGATCTGTTCATTTTCACTTTCAGGTCAAAGATATAATTAATGTCTAATTGCTGCTTGTTCCATGATACATAACTTAAGGTTTCTACTGACTGTAATAAAATACAATCCTTTCTTTCCAGAAAATATATGGAACTCCTTTATGAAAAAATATGCCCAAGTAAATATAATTTTTTGCGGAACTCTAAGATTAATATCAAAGGCAGAAACCAGACAAACAAGGAAAACTGCAAGAAAATGCTTTCTAGTACCACTTTCCTGCATTATGACTAGATTTTAGGGCCAGAAAAACAAAAATTGTATTTTGCAACTTTTACTTTTTTGCATGAAAAATAAGACAATATTAATATTCACCAAACTCACATTTCTCTTGTGATTTAGGACAGTACTTAAGCATAAGCAGCTAAGTTCACTAAGACTTCATGGCATTTCTCCACACACATCTTGTTCTGCCTTCCTATTTTAGTTACGGTGTTAACAAAAAGCAAGCTAACACCATTATGAGGTATGACTACCTTTTTGCAGCTACAGAACTCAGACAAATTCTGCACAATTCAAAGTCATCACACCTCTCAAAGGCAGAAGAAATCCTTCTTCCACATCTGATATGCCTCATGAAAAGAATATTATAAAAAAAAAAAAAAAAAAAAAAAAAAGGAAAAAAGTGCCTGTCTCTCTGGAGAGATTTCCCAGCATCAAGAGAAGATCACATATATCTTCTCAGAGATTAATTATATCTAATCTCACTAAACAAGAGGAAATCTGAGGTATTAGCTTTCCTACCTGGATTATTACAGATATATCAAAAAGAAGAAAGAAAGTAAATTGCGAGGAAACTATGTCTCTGCGATAATCTGTGGCAATTCTTCATCACAGGCAATACTATCTTGAGTGCATATAATGTGGAGGAATGCAGAAAACCCTGTATTTTCAGGTGAAATTGTGCTTTCATAGCAGGCATGAAAGGTATTTTATAAAAACTACAGCCTCCCTTCTAATCTATTAAGAATGCTTTTAACATCATGAATATTAGTCATTACTAATAATGAATAATTACGCTCTGAAGACCAGAATTTGTTCTTTAGCATTATGCTTCCCCCTGCTGATTTGTGGTCAAAGATTTTTCCAGTGCCAACTAGGGGTTTCCACTAGCATCTCAATTCTGCTCTTCAGACTGGTGGCAAATGCAGAACATGCCTGCAGAGCACCAGAAATCATCTCTATCCAGAAGGCTGCTTCTGCACTTTCTGCCCAACAGCAGCTGAGGGAACAGAAATCTGGACTTCCCAAACAGCTGTCTAAATCATAAATTGCTGATCCATATTGAATATGGCACTTCTGATCTGATATACTGTGAGGCCTACCGAGATGTCCTAATTAGCACAATATCAGATAATCATTGGTGGAACATGGCCACATTTCAGGCCCAGGTATCACAGCTGTTAAAAACCATACATTTCTGAGTTTAAACTTTAGGTGTCTCAAACTTCATTCATAGGGAATACTTTCAGAGTTTTGGAAAATACACCTCAAGCACCCAGTGGTGCTTAAGACGTGAGAGCTGAGGACATGTGCTGGGAGAAGGGATGGGAGTGCAGAGCTCCAGCCATGTCACTTTTCAGCCTCAAGGTCTGGATGTTGCTTTGTTCTACACCCCACTGAACATTAAGGAGGTTGTTTGTAATAGACAAGCTTGTTCTAGATTTTCTCTTCCCACTGGCACATGCATTTACTTACATATTTATTGTAACAAACTATAGTTGAAATGGGATATTTTCTAACTTGGGAAGGAAAGGAAATAAAACTATGCATACTTTCTACACAAGAAAAACTAATGAACAGCTGCAAAAGTACACCAAAATCTGAGTACTGGGTTTGGCTTTCCATGGTTCAGAAAATGAGTGGAATTTTAATTTGATCCAGACTTTCCCATGTGTTCATGTTGACAGCATTTATTATTGCAACTGTAAGGTCCAAGCTGATGCTTCCATGTTGTTTAATGAAATATATTAGCCTATGTAACAGAATATATAAATAGCCAAATCTCTTTATTTCCTCAGCTTTTGAAAACACAGTAAAAGAAAAGCTGGTGAAAGTTACTGATGTTCAAAGTAAGGCTTAGTTTACAAGTAAATGATACAAGCCCTCTGCTTTTTCCTCAGAGGTATGATGCAATTGTACTCACCCCAAATGATAATATATGTTTTGACATTGAAGTTTGTAATGCAAACAGCAGGCAACTTACTTTTTAATACTTTATCTAGTTTAGTGTTGATCTAACAACTGCAGTTATTAGATCATGAATGTTTTTAGCTTTGTGGCACACCAGCCATTCAGCCAAAGAATAGGCTATGAAACAGCAGGCTACAGTGTCCTACCAGCTAGAATCAAGTCAGTTTAGATATTCAAGGTAACCTTCCAGAGCACCAAACATCACACTGTATAGTCTTCGCAACAAACACTATTATTTCTGGGATCAGATGAATTCAAGCTTTCTTTTGCTTTTTTCTATTTCATCTTTTTGGTCTTCCTGGCAGAGGTATTTTCCTGTAACGTTTTATCCCTTCCTAAGCATCACGCAACCATTAAGCACTATTCTCTACTGCTCTAATTCAACGTGTATTCCAACTTATAGGAATAACGACGTCATATCTAGGGCTGAGAAAACACCAACTTCTGACTTTTTTTCTGGAGCCTAACTGTACACTGTCTTTGTTTTTCAACATTTGGCTGAGACAAGCACTTGGATGGGTCTGCTCTGTCCTTCAAATTTAACAGGGGTAAAAGAAAGGTGATATTTGGGAGCAGCAACCTGAGGGTCAAAGAGATTGCTCTGTACTTGCATATTTCCTCATACTGTGAGATTTCCAAGAAAGATTTACAGTTTGGGTTTACTTTGGAAGCTTCAGTTGAGATGAAACTAGCAGTCAAGTTTGGTTTGGGTTTTTTTTTCCCTATGGTGTAACCTTTGGAAAATTTCATCACTGTAGTCTATTTCGATCTCCAACCCTGTGCTACTTCAAAGCAAAACATACAGAGACTGTTAACCTGCTGAGAACCTGATAAGTATCTCACCAGATGTAAAAGATGGCCTGTTATTCACCATCAAAAAAAACCCAGTAAAATCACTGACCCAGAAAGCCTGAATTTCACAAGGTGAAAGATAGGAAGGAAACCACTTAACAGAAAGGAATCATGCTTGTTTAGGTATCAGAGCTAATGAGGAAAAATTGTATCAACTCACCTGTCTTACTCTCTTTTTTGAGCTTCCAACTCTGAATATTCCTACTGTCTGGAGACCTGCAAGTGTAGCACATCAGACAACTGTTTTATTGTTTAGTTTTCTGCTGAAAATTGCAATAAACCAAAGCAGTCTGGGCTATGTGTATTTAAAAGAATAAAAATTCCACATTGCATTTATCTACAAATCTGTACATAAAATGCTGAGGCAAAACTCAATTGTCTTGAAATACGAAACTATTCACTCTAGTTTTTAAGAGCGTCCCATCGCCTAGCCTTGCAAAATGACATCTCCATGACCTAATTAATAGCAGACTTCTAATATCTGAAGGGGGCCTACAAGGATGCTGGAGTGGGACTCTTCATCAGGGATTGCATTGATTGGGAAGGGGTAATGGGCTAAAACATAAAGAGGGGAAGTCCAGGCTGGATGTAAGGAAGAAGTTCTTTACTGTGAGGGTTGTGAGGCACTGGAACAGGTTGCCCAAAGAAGTGTGAAATGCTCCATTCCTGGTGGTGTTCAAGGCCAGGTTGGACAGAGCCTTGGGTAACATGGTTTAGTATGAGGTGTCCCTGCCCATGGCAGGGGGATGGAACTAGATGATCTTAAGGTCCTTTCCAACTCCAGTCTATGATTCTTGAGATGCCATTTTGGTAGTGTTACTGCTACTCTGCGAGGGACTGAGGTGTGCAGGGAGCAAGGCACTGTTCTACACTGGGAGGTGGCACTTGCAGGACTGACACTAAAGGAAGCAGGCAATAAAATAACTAAATAATGTGACACACTGAGCTGTGTCTTTGGATATAGGAAGAAGTTGATTTTGGGGGTTACGCAATTGCTCTGCGGTGCCTTTAAAGCCAAAGCTGAGAGCTTCCTTCAAAGGGACATAAGTAGAGCACTCAGGCTGATTACGAGAGGGAAGAGCTCCACTTGGGAGTTGTGTGCAGCTTACATGATAGGAACAGCCATTATATAATCCTATAATGGCTTATAAAGAACTACTGTTGTACTTCAGACAAAGTGCATCTTGTGTCATTTAGATATTGGAAATGGCTGTTGCCTGATATTTCATAAGCAATCAGTTCAAACTTTCTTCTAGACCTATGGAGATACCAGACTATCAAACAAATGATAACATGGTTGTTAAATGGACATACTTTGCCAAGTACCAGAAAGTAAAAAATCTCAGAGTAAATGTCACCTTAGAGATGACATGGGTTTTAGCAATGAGAATGTGAGTGGAAATGCTAAGGGACTCAAGCAGTTGTGTACTTAATATCATTTTACACAGTTACACATTTTTTGCAAAAAGAATTAAATTGTCTATAAATTGAAAGGTTTATGGTCTAACGAAGGCCACTTTGTAACATTAATTTTCTTTACTTACACAGAAGAGATATAAAACAACCTTGCAAAACAAATGCCTTTTGTAGGCAACAATGCTACACTTGCTTGTTAGAGATGTGCAGCTTCACAATAGTGCTTGGGGTTGCAGATACTCATCACAGACTATCAGCTAAGATTATGCCCTTTAGTCTCAACATAACAACTCCCTTCAAATATTCTTCTATCTTTGGTTAAGAGAAAATTAGGCTGATGAAATAACATTTAGTAAACTCAGGAACATTGGCAGGGAAACACCTGAGATGGAGATATTCATATTGGGCAAAACCTGGATGATCAAGTGACATAAAATCACAGTATCCAAAGGATACTCAGCTGGATAGCTTTTTTGGCTGACTTAGACAATTTTATGTTCTCCAAACTCAGATACCCTTGCTTAAAGGCAGTAATTCAACTCAATTTACTCATCTGCACAATTACTTGTCAGCTATGGTATCTTATCACTGTAGAAGGCTAACAATGACTTTTTTGTAGAGCTCATTTATACATTTGTATGTAATACAATTTTCAATTATATATTGTAAAAGCTTTGCATTGTTGTTTAAATCGCAGTCCTCATCCGCAAAAGCCTTTCATTCAGAGTCAGTAAATTATTTCCTTCTGATCAAATTAAGAGTCAAATGCATCATCTGGTGTTGCAATCACCATTACTTAATGGTTTATTTATTATCTGGACATGTAATAGCTCTGTCTTGTGGTCAAGTTATTTCAATGCTCATTAAAAACCTTTACAAGACTAAGATACATTGGGAGAGATGTTGAACAGATACCTTGATTAACTATTGTTTCTGCATTACATAAAGCTGGTGGGAGGTTTGTGTCCAGACAATCATGAAGACATGAGAAGAATATTGGCAGAAGCTCATAATTCCCTTTGGAGAGAGCAGGCCTGATCCTCAGGCTGGTCAGGAGGACTCAGCCAGCGACAAACTGCATAGCCAGGCCACAAGCCTTGTAGAGAACAGGAAAAAGCTTCTTGAAGCTTAATATAATTCAGCACAGGATTTTTTCTTTCTCTGAGCTTCTATCTTCAAATGATGCTCCCAGTTATGTCTTGCACTATAGTATAAGCAGTTAAATTAACTCTTACACCTTAATATCCACTCGTTTGTGAAGAATGACTCCAGGCTGACTGGCACATTTTAGACTTTCATTCTCAAGGTATGGGTAAACCTGTGGGGTATGAAGAGCTGTTCCTGTAGAACTGAGCATCCCAGTTAGAGATGAACAACCTCTACAAAATGTCTCCTCCCCCATGCTGTATGGGCCAGTTTGCAAGCTTGTAGCATAGATCATTAGTTTGGGAAGGTGTCATCTATGTGATTATTTACAAGACAATATCTTTAGCAAAAGTGAATTAGGAGGCAAATTAGGAAGGAAAGAAATTTACTTTCAAAGATGTCCTTGAAATTGGAAGCATATGCTTGCTTCTCAAAATGTGCATTTATTTATAGGATAGTAAAAGTATATCTGCCACTCTTGGGAAAATGAAATATTCTTACCATGCTTTTCCAAGTGCTGACAGCAACTATCTACAAGTCGGGGAACCTGCCTGTAAATAGGGTTCAGGCTTAGTTTCTTATCTCTTGCCTTTTCCTTCTTGCTCTGTGCTTCTGCAGGCAAAGAGAGCTGTAAAGCCTCTAACAATCGTGACTGATTGTCGTCAAGATCTGTAATAGAGTCTACAGACATTGCACCCTGTAAAATACACATAGAACAATCATTAGGCCTGAAGATATATAAACATCACAGGATCTTATCTAACAAAGACTTTTGCCTACCTGCATTTCAAACAACCCAATATAAAAAACATAGCTTGTTACACAGGTTTTGTAAAGTAATTAAGTTATAATGCCAGTGTAGTGGATCGGAAAATCACAGTGGTACCAATGCTATTATTACCATGCTACAAGAAATATGAATTAGATATTGAAAAAACCAAATGCTTTCTTACTCACTTGGCACACTTTTTCATTGCCCTGAAGTATGTGCAGGTTTACAGCAAGGATAAACCATGGTCCATGTGCACCTCAGCAGCGCTATATTTATGCACACGGAGATATATATACACATTTTTAAACCTGACTCCCTCCCTCTGCTGTAGCTTGGGACATTGTATCAGTGAAAATGATGCAAATAGATTTAAACCGTACACCATATACAGTTAACTAATAACACAAATACATACAACTGCAGAGATTGAGATAATCTCCACGTTATCACAGACCAAAGACAGATCAGAGAAGTAGAGGGGTAATATTTCATAGATAATTCTACTTCATGTATCTTAGTATTTTAGAATCATTAAAATTCCCATGAAAGGTTTGAAAACTGTGTTTGTATTACAGCAAGGCACAGAAATTCAAGCAGTCTGTAAAGGATAAAGCAGCACAAACAGCAGGAGGTTTACGGCATGTTTCAGTGTTCAGGCTAGAAAAACAAGATTTGTTTTTCAAATCTCAAGATCACTATCATTTCAAAATGGCCATTTTTCTCAATTTTTATTTCGCTTACCAGGCAAAAAAATTTTAGAGGGTATCAAGAATATTAAATATTAATAAAGCTAAAATAAAAAAAAAATCAATTGTAATTCTAATTTAAAATACCTACTGTAAATTACTTTCTTTCTGAAACAACGGATACATATCATTATAACATAAAATACACTGTAAAGGGATCCAGCATGTCATCCTAAGAGAATATATGTTTCCATTCAAAACTTTGCTGACAAATCTAATTTCTGAAAAGCACGCTGCTCCACTGACAGCTATTTCACAGACTGCTGGTGAGATCTCTACGTCTGTTAAATGAGAATTGTACAATTGCTGGTGAATTTCAAGCTCTAAAGTATTTTCTGCCATAGCCTGGACAACTGAACTTTACAGAGATTTCCGACTCATAGGCAACCCATACAAAGTCCACTGAGATTTCAAATTAATTAGATATTTTGAACTAAAATTTTTCTTTTAATTTTTTTAATAAGAAAAAGCATCTAATTTATCAGGGAGATTTCTGTTTCTTAGAATTTACAGAAGACTTATAAGTAAAACCCAGTGAAGTATTTATATTTTTTTGGACCCACATCCCAAACCAATTACTAGACCCTTAAAGAATGCATCTTTGATCTTGGTTTCTGATGTGCCTTAGAAGTACATTTGCTTGATTCCCCTTACCATTTCTTGCCAAAAGGAAGCAAACCAAAACAAACAAAAAACCAAACCCAAAATCAAACAAGAATCTCTGGCTGTGATCCATGTGTGTATAATTCCAACTGCAAAATTTTTTTATCTTACAAGTTTGGGGTTTCAGACATCAAAATCAGTCGACTGACACTGAAAGCCCTAACACCATCCTCACCGCTGCAGCTCCCAGGCAGTTCCTGTGTGACAGGTACTGACCTTTATACTCGGCCTTTACTGGTCCTTCACTTCCTGCAGAACATCCTCACCTCATGAATCATTATTATCGCAGTGTCACTTAAGTCAGATTCACGTCCCCAAAATAGATGTAAATATAGTCAGTTCACCATTATCCTTGGGCACTTTATCAAAGTTGTGGATTAACTGGCACACTGAGCTGGCTTTAGGAAGAGTAACCTTGAGTTCAGTATCTAAAGTACAGCACTGCTTGGCAATACCAAGTCCAGGCCAGCTCTGACTTTAAATTCCAAAGTGCAGAGGAAAACAATACTAATATACTCCATGGATCCAGTTCAAACTCTGCCAGACCTACTAACTTAGGCTCAGTCAGACCTATATGATTGCTGAAGAACGATGCAGGAGATCATGCACATTGCTGCCCACTACTCTAGGACTATTAACACAGATACTGTGCTAACTTGGACTGCGATGCCCAGCAACCAAATCAAAATCAAGTTCCATCTACTAGGCATTACCTTTGCATACAAAGGATACCAGTCCCTAACTGAAAGCCTCAGATGAGTGTTTGAAGATTCACTGGAATACACAAAAATGAATGGTACAGTTGCAAAGAAGCAAATGGTAGTGATAAACAATCCCTCCAATTTAAGGACTACACTCCAGTTGTCTATGCAGCTTTTGTGTGAGAAACTGGTTGTTTCAGTTCCATGTACTTACTTTTTTTTTTAAGAATTTACTGTGGTATAGTTGAAAATAAACAGTGAAACATTGTCCAAGAGATAAAAGTGCAAGCTTCCTTACGATCCCCTGAAAAACTCAAGGGAGTAGAGTAAGTACACTGATAAGCAGAAGTATAAAGGCCAAAACCAGACAAGATATGGGATGTGAGTTGATATTAGTATTAAATAATTGACAATTAATGAAGTACATTACTGAATGACTGAGGTTCACTTCCAAGAGAAAATGTCAGATCCCTCCATGTCACACTGCCTACGCTTACTTTTCTGTAGGTGAACCATGTGCTACTGCATCCTCATGAGTATGGACTAAAGGTTCAAATTCAACACCCCGAAAGCACCCATGCTGAGGGGTCTTTACACCCACAGCTCAATGTGCAGCTACTTCTCTGTTCCAAAGAGAAAGGGTCT
>JBCJKH010005429.1:23975-38339 GCA_039877255.1 Loriculus beryllinus | reverse complement strand
ACTGCTGTTTACATTTCGTTTTAAAGAACCCCTTCCCCCCTTTTTCCACCCCCTCCCCCCCCCCCCCCCCGGAAGAAATTCATAAATAAAATATTTTAGAACTTTATCTAAGATAGTTTGGATGGCCTTCCCATAATTAAAAATACAGCATTTCATGAATTGAAAATTATATTAGCCATTAAAAACAAATCAAGATATTTAGCATTATAGTTTGTTACCCTGTGAGGCTTTCATAACTTTCATACCAATCACCAAGAGAAAATACAAAAGAAAGTAATATTTGCTTCTAGCCAGTACATTTTTTTGTGGTTTCTAATTATAAACCAGGAAAGGTGCTGTGTGTCGCACTGTGGAAGTATATCTTAAGGTCCTTTCCAACACTAACTATTCTATGATTCTATATTCATTGTAATAATGTCAGAGGAAGTAATTTCTGGAAATGTAGTTTGTTATTTGGTATGTCTGGAGTCCTAAAGTGGGCTGGTTATCCATTTCAGACCACCTTTAGCTTGCACAGACTTCTGCTGAACACAAAAGGAATATCAGTGCGATTTGCATGTTCAATATCGCCTGGAGAGGTCTCTTGGCAGGGTAATGAGCTCCAGGCTACCACAATGGGGCTGTTATGGCATCCAAACAATCTATTTTAAAGTTACCTCTTGTGTAGTTCTATTATGCAGTAGTCACCAAGAGCACTGCAGAGTTTACTCTGTGTTTGCGAGGTAGACAGGAGTTAATGGCCTTCCAGAGTGCACTGTTAGTGACATAAAGCACTGTACATTGATATTTCAAGGTAAAGAAATGCTTCTAGAAGGCTGCCTGGAGAATATTTACTAGTATCTGTATGCGTTACTTGTCTCCATAGGTGACATAATGGGATCTCAATTCAAGATGATCAGAACTGAGAACACAAACTGCATGGACAGGAGGTAACAAGGCAAAGCTTAGTGTGTGTTGCAGTACATCCTTACTCTCGCCTCTCCATAGAGCTTAGTGCTGGATTTATTTACATGCACTCAGTAGATTTAACAATTACACATATAAGGGGAAAAAATGAAAACAGCATTCAGATGGAATTTTGTTTGAGATCATCAGACCAAATATATTCAAAGATATATTGCAAGATAACCCATTACAATGCAGTAAGAAAGACAGAGCTCTTTCTGCACAGAGTTTGAGATGGAGTGTCTTTTTGGAGCTGACTATTAAGAGAAAATAATGCTGTGTTTAGAAGGTAAACAAACAACACTGCTAACTCCTATTGAGTTATACCACATCTTGCAATATTTGATTCTTTCCTAGCTTAATGACCTATGTGACTTAAAAAGAATATCTGTTTTCATTTCTTTATGGTTGTGGGAAAAATGTTTTCCCACCTCGAAGAACTTTAAAACTCTAATGTCTCAGGAACTGGGCAGGGAACAAAAAGCCTGAAGACAAAAAGACTATTAAAAGAACTTTTTGGAGTGAACTCATGATTTTTTATTGCTTGAAGTCAGCAACATGGGGAGGTATTGTGTGTTTTTGCAGAACTAAGGAATGATTTCTTTCTGTACTGACCTGAGTGTTTGTTTTAAGCTGCTGTCTCTGAAGCTGCTAATAAAGCATTATCCCCCCAAACCACGCTAACGTATCTTAAAGCTCCTCTGCAGTTAGAGTCTGGTGTTCAGTTTCTCTAATTTAGATTTGAATTCTCTAATTTAGATTTAGATTCTCACCTAATTTAGATTTGAAAGAGTTAAGTGGAAGCCACAATGCCAGTGGTTGGGTTGGCTGTGCAGCAACTGAGATGCAGCTCTTGTCTCTGGTGTGAAAGTGTCTGAAGTCTCCCAAGAGCAATAGAGTTAGTGAGCTGCTGTGGTCACAAGGAGAGCCTAACAACCTGAAATCTGCTATGCATGGGTACATGGATGTTATGAGGATTTAATTAACACTTGGAAAGCATTCTGAGGTCCTCAGATGACAAGGTTTACAGAACTCCAAATGACTGTTATTATATCCCCTCTGTGTTTGTGGTGGCAGATAGCCAATGAGAAGAGATGTTCAACCAAACCCAGGCATTTTTCCCAAAAACCTTTGTTATTCTAGGCTACTGTTAGACAAAAAGGTGGATCTGTATCCAATTTAGTGAGTGCAAATTACAAGTGGCTTTGTTGGGCTTCCTCTGTGCTTTTGAACATGATATATGTAGCCAACAACAAGCTGTCTTGCTGCCTGAGTATATACTTATTACCCAGCTAAATCAGAGAACTGGTTGCAAACTCTAATATTTGAGTAAACCCCATCTATCCGTGACATTTCTTTGATAGACAATACCGTAAACAAATAATTTCCTCCATCTGCAACTTTGCTGCTTTTGAAAACAGTGTTCATCTTGTCAGACCTCAGCATATATGTTGAAAATAAACCCCAAACAAAATAAAAACCTCTCAAAACAATGCACTGTATTTCACACAGGATTCTTCCCAGGGAGAAGCTGAGCTGTAAATTAGGTCTTAATCATGGACATTAAGGCTTAATATGAAAGTGCCCAAATATTGTTGTGAGGACAATAGCGTTAGAACATGTCTATAACAGATCCTTCTATCCTAGATACATCTTTATATATATATGTACAAAGAATGTACACAAAGGCTTTTCCGGCAAAAGAAGTATTGAACCCATAACATCTTTCTGACTCATTTGTCACGGAAGACTTTGTCACAAAGGACAGATAAACCCCATTGCTAAGTTTCCAGTCAACCACACTATAGATAGTAGCAAAATAACTGGGATCAACAGGATTGGATGCTGTGCATCCTGACAGATCAGTAGCCTGAATTATCTCTATTTGTTTCAAAAGTGATTTTGACTCCTGCAGCCACACTAAGCAGATTCACTATGTGGCGTAAATGACATAAAGTGTAGGGACACTGTCTTATTTTTTACTGCTCAGGAGCAACCTCAGTGGCTGTCCCTGTGGGGTTTCTGCACCCCAGATTGCTCAGCCAGCCACAGCTTGAAGTGGTCAGAGCTTCCTGCAAAAACATTGACATTAATAGTAGTGGTGTCCCCTAGCTGGCTTCCAAAATCTCATGTTCTATTTGCATCCAGAAGGGAAGGGAAGGAAAACGAAAGGAAGAAAAGGAAAACAAAAGGACAGAAAAGGAGAAATCCTATTTTATCAGCTTGTTTTTGGGCTTTTAGTAAACAGATACAAGAGATGAGATAGCCAGAGCTAGCAATAAAATTAACCTCACACATGGGCACTTAAGCCTTCTTTTTGAGTGGCACAAGTGTATTCACTAACCAGGGGATTGGATAAGTACCAGTTATTTGCAGTTCTGCCTTTTTGCAGAAGCTCAGGAGAAAGACTTAGTTAATACATAAATATATGCTATCAGTACATGTATGTGAAAAGCATTTAATCTTCTTCCTTTTCACCAAACTTCCTTTCACAATTTATCCATCTTAAGTGATATTGATGGGAGTCATATGTTTCTATTGTGTTTTTATGCTAAAAACATTTCTACAGTGTAAACACATACAATCATATTGCAGATGACTGATTCACTGCTTTCTCCAAATTGATCTACACCACTGCCATGAAAGGCTATTAACATAACCAAACTCTGGATCTGATTTTATTGCTGAACTCAAAGCTGCTTTAAAAAAAGTAGATAAAGAAATGTTAATATATGCAGCAGAAGGTATTTTAAATAAATATCTGTCAGATAGTTAAATCTGTGTCTCCCTAGTGTTAATTATGGAGCAATCAGAAGAGGACAGGGAAAGGAATATTTATTGCAGGTTGAAAAGCCAGTTATTAGGTCTGTATCACAGCAAACCATGTGGACTTACCTTTAGAAACTGCCTTTCTGATGATGGATGGAGTTCTTTATAAATATTTTTCAACCCATATTTGAATTAGGGATAGTGATAACTTGCAGGGAATAATTCAGAAGCAATTAAAAACAATAGACAGACAAAATACTGATCTAAGGCAAAGAATGTATCCATTTTCCAAGCTCTAAGAACAAAAATAAAGTCCAACAAGTTAAAAATTATACTTTCACACAGCCCAAATTCATCAGGCATTTAGGCAGCTAGTTCCCATTGATTTCCATGGAACTTATGACTCAAAAAACCTGTATGGATCCTGGCTTGAACACTTTGGTAGGTCTGAGGTTACAAATGTGTTAGAACTGAACTTTTCATCTGTGCCTAGGGGATTTTTGACTTTAATTCCTATTGCCCCCTAAGGGAGGTTGAGCACTAAGTTACCAACTCTTCTTTGTAGACCTTGTCATAAGGTGATGAGTTATGCATGGGCATAACGTAAGGAATGGGTAAATGTACCTTTCTGTTCTTCCACGACGTTCGTGCATATATATTTCAAAGGAACTAATGTGAAAATGCTGTATGCTAAAAGTCACTTGTCTGTGGTCTGCTTATAGTTTATAAAAAATGGTCCTTTATAATGAGAAAAAATTAAGTGAACAACAGAACATAAAGACATCAGTCAGCAAAGGTGATTTTGAAGCAGATAAATCTAAATTCATCTAATTTTAGACCTATTGCATATGAACAAATTCATCTCTGCATGAACATCCACCATGCAGACACCTGCATGACCAGAACAAGACTGGATTTGGGAAATTAGCAAGGTGACAAAGTGGTGTTTGTGGAGTTCCTGTGATGAATAAAACCAATAAAAATTCCCACCCAGTCAAAGAGAATGGAATTGTTGCTTAACAGAAGGAAGCTGAGATGTGCAAATAAAGGTTCAGCATCTTGCTAGCCTCAAAAGTCCTCAATGCTGCCTATCTCTACATGTTACTATTTGTCCTGAACTCATTAGGAAATCTGGGATCAAATCCCATGAGACACAAAAGTAAAGATTTCTGGCAGAAAAAAAAGTAAAGATGTAGGGTTTGAGGGTTTTATTTTTGGAGGCTGTGTGGTTTGTAAAAAATCAAATATTAAAAATGAAGTTACTAGAATTTCTTTCTTCCCAGTCTAGTTCTGTTTCACAGTGAAAAGAAAAGTGCCACATTCAGGAAACGGAATCTTGCCTTTGCATCCTAGTTCTCACCAGAAAGTAAGAAATACAGTGACAAATGCACCTCCCACTCCTGCACATACATGTTTTTAAGACCAAAGGCATGCAGAGAAAAAGGCTTCTCTTTGCTTTCCCATTTCCATTGCAGATAAATGTCATTCTTGAGTATTCTGCAGCGTGTCATGAAATTCAAAAGTACTGTATCGAAAACCATGAATATAATGCATAGTGATTTCACAGTGCACCCACTACACTCCAAAATGCAGTCTACTGATGCTGACAGAAAATACTACACATATAGAAATGGACCAGACTGTAGGGTGCCTGATAGCAGCAACATTTGATGATTTTGGTCTTTCTGAGTGCAACTTATCCCAGCTGATACATTGGTAAGAGCTTTTTACATTGGTAATGGCAGTATCTCTGTATTTTCCACATAATTCTCTCTTTCCCAAGGAAGAATTCACATTAAAATAGACATATAAATCACTACCCAGGTTTACCATTTTTTCATGTGATTTTTCTCCATCCTTTACATCACAAACCACTGTTGAAGCTGGTTACTGATGGACTTCTTTAAAACTTAAGGATTAGCAAAGCACACTGTTTTCCAGATGCCTTCCAAAAGTTTTCCAGATGCTTTCCAAAAGTTTTCCAAATGCTTTCCAAAAGTTTTCCAGGTGCTTTCCAAATGTTTTCCAGGTGTCCATTAGATACTGGCACCAGGATGATCCTGTTTCTAATTCATTCTTTTGGACAGAAAAGAAACAAGTGAGGTCAGAACTGCTAAGGTGATGCCTAGCCACTTGTATTTTAAAAGGCATCTCGATTAATGTATAATTCTTCTATGGTTAGTTGAATCTTTAGTATTCTTTTTGTCTCATAAATATAACAGATATCTGTAAGGTGAGGGAAAGGAAGATATACATTTTCAGGGCTGTCTAAGTAAACATTATGTGGTCACCTAAACCTCCAGAAACAGGACTCCATCAATGATGTGAAGGAGGATTCTTTTCTGAGATACTGCTGTAGTAGCGGCTAGACTAAAACAGGAGATACCTTGCTAAATATGGAGACTCAGATACCATGAAATATTACGTCAAGCAAATATGGAAGTGTACAGTCTTCCTCTTAGTGACTATTATTTCAGCTAAATGTAAATCCTGTCACTGAAGCAAGATGTAAGTTAAACCCTGATTGTCAAGGTACTTCAGTTTCTCACAAGCTAGCAGCAGACTTGAGTCCCACATATGGGCAGAAAAAAATATACAAGGAGAAGGTGGGGTTAAAGACCCCAAATAAATTAAGTTTTACATGAACTTATCTTGCCTATTGCTTGAGATTAATACCTTGCCTGCTGCTTTGTGGATTCAAAGCAACATAGAGGACCGTTATGATTAACTAGTTCAACCTCTGTGTAGTTTGAGTTCCTGTGTAACACAGACCATATTTCATCCAGGGATTTCTGCCTCAAGCCCAGCTATATGTTGTTAAACTTAGATGCGTGTTTTGTAAGCATATCCGATCTTGATTTAAGGACTACAATGACACTTAGTAATTTGCCCCAGTAAGTTAGCTCATTATGCAGTTAAAAAATTAGTTCCTTTTAATTCTATCTTGAACTTTGATTTCAGCATGCAATTATTAGACCTTATCCTGCCTCTGTCTGCTAGATTAAAGGCCTCTCCAGACTCTGCATAAGTACTTTTGCAAATAGAGACTGTGATTTTAAGTTACTTTTAAATCTGTCCATTTTAGCAGCTAAACAGAGAATTCCTTTAAAATTGCTGCCAGTATTTAAGTAGGGTTTTTTTTGGTGCTATGGAGATAAGTAATTTTTCTGAGACATTTTACACACAAAACATTGGTTCTGGGGACACGATGTCCCATTTATCAAACATTTTAAGGACAATCAAATTAGTCCCACAGCTTTCAGTGGAAGTGTCATGGGCACAGCCAACCAAAAGAAGAATCCCTGGATTCTTCTATCCCACTTCTAACACTGGTAATGGATAAGGAGGAACTATATTTAGAAATGCATAACTTGTATAGAGGAGATTAGATGAGAAGTACCTTGTGTCACACAAACCAAAGTTCAATCAGTTTTTGATATTGGATTAATTCAGTTGCAGACTGAGTCACTTACATGTGCACCAGTTACCAGACCCTACATGACAGTTAATGGAGAGCTAAGAAAATCACCTAAGCTGTAATTTGTCTGATGAATCATAAGTATTTCTTGTGAGTTGTCTACTATCTACTCTATCTACTCTGTTGTTGTCTAGATTCCAACAGCTGTATCAAGAGAGGTTTGATCTATTTGCCCACATGTTGGCACTGAAGTTGGTGGAGATGTCACTGATGCCTCATCTGTGCTTCGGCTACAAGTCCAGATGAGCATGAGTCACTTGTAAGTCGTGTGTCATAGCCACCAATAATATATGTGAATGCCAAAGATACACTTCAGCAGAACAGTTTGTAGAAGATACATACGTATGGGCAAGTGGTGGTCATGAGAGCTCAGCTACTCAGCTCACAGATGCACAACTGTATATTGACATCTAGCTGCACAGCTATTTGTTGACATCCAATTTCCAACATCTCAGTCTCAAACCCACTGAATGTGAGTCACCTAACCTTAAACCAGCACTCTAGGGAAGGAAAGGTAATCCTTTACTGTCCTCCTCATTTGCTGAAGTAATTTTTGGTGAAATTTACGTGAATATCCTTAATTGGTGAAATTTGGTGAATATCCTTAAAATTAAGGATAGAATTCAGTTAACTCAAATAGACAATTTGGTGTTCATTATGTGTTAGGGATTATTTTGCCTGGTCTCTAGTTGCTACTTTACAAGTTCTTGGACCTCCTGTAGGCTCTGCATCATATCTGTCTCAACACGTGCATGTCTTGGATACCAGAAGGCCTCTCAAGTGACCCTGGCCATCTATTTTAAGCAGCTTAATCCTACCTTATCTAAAAAGTATCTAAAAATGTGTTGAGGTCTGAGCTGGGCAATACAGGCTCTTTCTAGAGTCACTAGAGAGAAATAGGCATCTTCAGAGATTAATTCACTTGACCTAGCAAAACTGGCTGGTTTTGAGAAAATTAATAGCTCTTAAAAACTAATAATTTCTGTTTTGTAGTGTATGCAGGGAACTCAAGTAGCTCAGATTTAGAGAAGCAATTTTTAGATGCCTAAGTTAAAGCACATGAACCTTGTCCCAAGTGACCTTCACTGTGCCCTTCGAGATGAAATGACATGCTTTACTTGAAAGTAGCCTAAAGCCATTTACAGAAGGTTTTTGCCCTTTCATGAAAGAAGTGGTCATGATATTAAAACACAAAACCAAGAACTGATTGCAATTCATATTTGACATACATTAAAAACTAACTGAAAATTAATTTACAAGACAAAGCATGTTATAATATGCTGTCAATATATCCAATTTAAAATGTACCACATATGATCAAAGAAAGCCACCCAGGGGATTACACTGTCTGAATTCCTCAATAAAATGGCAATCTTTAGATGTATTAAATATTACATTTGGGAGAAAAAAAAAGTAAGAATGAAAATCTATAGCTAAGAGAAACACAAGCCCAGAGGGAGTAGTCAAGATCTGTTTATGTGTAATTGGGTTTTGCTTTGTGAAAATCTTGACAGCTAAAGGAGCTGTCTTACTTGCAGGAGACTGTTAATCACATTCATGGATCTACATGCTGCTAACTGCATACTAAATTCCAGAAGATTTACAGCCTTTGCTCTGTTTTTACCTCATTTGCACCACATATTTCCCTATAGAAGTTGCTCACCACATATGGGGGATTGGTGTTTTAGCATTATCTCAGTTTCTTAATAACTAATCCTGAATGATGAAACTGGGAGTCCAAGCACTGTTGCACAGCCTGAAGTAATTTAAGTTGTGACAGTCTGCAATTCATACTGTAAATCAGTGAAACAACTGACATATTTTATTATTTGGCATAGGCAAGTGTGTATGCCAGATTAATAAAAATCAGTACAGACAGATAAAATTTTGCATTAACATGTTATTTAGCATAGTTTCATAATCAGTAGTTTACAAGTAAAGTTATGGCACATCTGTAAAACAAAAAGGCTGCATCTTGAGCAGAAAATTAGCAGCACTGTGAAATATTTGTGTATTATGCTTCTGACTTCAGCAGCAAAAAAATAACATCAATGAGATCTGGATTGGATAAAGGGTAGTTTCCTCTTTTCAGAGTCTCTCCTAGCTTTAAATCTGGGCTCTTCCTTTCAAATTCTGAACTGTTTGTGTCTTTGTTGTCCTTTCTTATTAGCATTTCCTTGCTCTGCTTAAAAGACCTTGCTTTCTCATAATTTCCCATTCTGATATTCCATTCCTTAGGATACTCCAAACGTGAATAATTAGGATGTTCTGTGGTGTGGGTTTGAACTCCCTTAGGCTGAGGATGTTTAACCACATTCTCACCTTCAAAATTTCTACCCAGGGCTCGTCTTTAAAAGCAGCTATTCCAGATCATTAAAATAAGAAGTGTCAGTAGACAAACTGGAAAAAAACCCAATAACAAATGATGGAACATGAGATTTGGGAGATCCGTGATGGATATTTACTAGTAAGATTTCAATGTCAAATATTAGCATTGTCTTACTAATCTTTCGAAAATGTAAACCTGGGTAGGAAAGGAAGTGGAGAAGAGGAGAAAACACATCTACCTCAGTTTGTACCCGATGTGTATGGTTAATGGGGACAGACCAATGCCTTTTAAAATGCAGAGTTCAGTCCAGCTTTGAATGATTAATTTGCAATTTTGGAGTGTCCTGAGTGAGAATATCTTGAAGATGAAGCACTGTGTGATCATAAGAACAAATCACGGACCAGAAATCAGTTCACAAGGAAAGGCAGCTGAACATTGGTAGCAAAGGGATTTCCACCTCGCTTTGGGAGTTTTTATTCTTGTCTTTGTTTTTACAGTAGTGACAATGGAGGAATGGAAGGCATTCTCATCCAAAATCCTTCATGTCCTAGTTATTCAAAGCTGTGCAGTATTCATGCAGTTGTGGTCCTGCCCATTTCCAGCTTTGGGGCATCTCTGGGCACATCTGCATGATTGACTAAAGCAGAAACTAGAGAAAGAAATGTTTCCAACTCTGCACAGCAAGAATTCTTGAGCATATTTGGGCAATTCAAGTTAGGTATTGAGCAAAGAGATGACTTATGAATAAGGGTATCTTTACTGGTAGCCTCACCTGAAAATGAAGTAAACTGGATCATTAAGTGGGATTTAGGTTTTTGAAGCCTTAATTCCAATATATGTGGAATGGGAATTTAGGCAGTCCATTTCACACTGTCTATTTAGACGATAAGCTCCTCAGAAGAGTGATCTTCAGATCTGAAGACATCTTTCAGCATTCAACAAGTGAATAGGAAGCTCTTGGTTTAAAAAGGAAGGTAAGAATAACTCCAGTATTCCACACTAGATGAGAAGGAGACTCCTAAGATGCAGGGTGCATATTCTGCCAGACATCATCTGCCCAGCTTTAGGAAAGTCACTTCTCTTTCTTATTCCTCATCTGCTATGTATAGACTGAAGAAAAATTTCAGTCTTACAAGTGTATAATATATGTATTATTCTTTAGAAATACCAACACACTGGGGAGAAGCAGCTAATATAAAACCTTGGATGAAAAGCTTTTATGCTAAACAGAACTTCAGATTAGCCTCTATGCTTAAATTTCTAAGTATAAAAAATTGAGATAATACTGTTTTCTTATAGTCTACAAGGGATTTCAAGGTCTGTAGAGGATGCCAGCTTATATAAATATGATATACGTAACATAAACAGAGCCTACATAAGACTCTATACAACACTGTCATGGTTTAGACATAAACATGATAGGTAGAGAATGTCTTAATTTCCTTTTCTGAGTTTTACACCAAACTATAATTTGTGCCAGCACAGAATAAAGTATTGTTTTCCTGAAATCCATTAAACATTCATTAGAAACTGGAAAAGACTTAGATCGGACAATCCTTTAATGCAATCAATACAGTAAATCCAAAAGCTGTCATAATGATCAAGATTGGCAGCAATCCACTAGCTTTTTCTGATTTCATACCTTACAGTATATTTGCTTTTTATCGTTGTTTTAAGTGGATACTGACAATAAAGCCTATTGCAGGCAGGCTGGACAAAGTCTGAAAGACAATCCTGTTGACTTTCTAGCCCAAGACTAGAAAGTAGAACAGTGTTGATTTCATAGCTATAAACTCATATTAAAAAAAACCCCAAACCCCAACCCCTCAATTTCTATGGAATTCAGTGCTTTGAACTCATGCAAATAGTAAAATGAAGAAATAAATAACAGCAACTATTCTGTTTACTACAAAATAAGAGCAGCAGTTTCTACCTGGAATAGTACAGTAGGAGGAAAAACATCTGTGGTTTTGGTTTTTTGTCAGTTGTACAAAGTGGTGTGATGCAGATATCGAATGATATAAATTGTGCAAATTTGTTATTAGCTCTTTAACTCAGTATGCACTTAAATTTGAAGACAGGTATATGTAGACTTTCTCGCCAAGTGAGTACTTCATAATTGCATATCCCCAAATATAAATGGTTAGGACAATGAGAGAAAAAAAGGATGAAACAAACATGTTGGATTAAGAATCCTGCAGGAATTGTAAGATAGTGTTAGGGGAAGACTGCTCCTATGTTCCTGTCTTCCCAAAGAGGTATCTCTAGAAGATATCTCAATATAAAAGTTTAAATGAGTTATTTTGTTGAAGGTGCTTATTACTATCCATCAAATACAAAGGGAGCCTTATAGTAACAAGCTATTTAATTTTTAAAATGCTATGTTAGCACCTGAAAGCCTAATTTAGCCCATGCTCTGTTGTGTAGATGATTTATAAAGACATAGTGAACACAGGACATCCTTGCTTCACCAGATAGCTTTTAGGATGAAGCCAGAGGAACCTAGGAGGCAACCAACTTTGAAACTGAAAGCTGTCTTGCAGAGATGGTTGAGGATAGTCCAAAAAGATTTCCTGAACAAACATGTAATTCTTGAACCATGTATCAGGTTTGATAAGAAATATGCTCTCACAGAACAAGTAAAAGCAAATGTCACTCCCAAACTGTTAATAACCTAGCAGTTATGTAGTGAATCTGAGTTGTGGATACTGAGGTGCAGATTGTGAATTATGTATAAGAGGAATTTGCTTTTAGCACCTTAAAGGAATGTCCTATTACTGTCTTATGAGGTCTGCCTCTGTCTCTTCAAATATGTTTGCAGTCTTAGTTTAATTCTTCTTTGGAACACATACACTTCTTGAATCTCATAACCTCTTTTCCCCCAGCACAGCTCCTGCTTGTGGTAACCATAACTTATCAGACAGCCAACAAGAAATAAAAGTATTAAATTCTGCTGCATCTAGACAAGAAATATATACTAGGACACTGATCCAAAAGCCACTTAAAAACATGAACTCTTTTACAGGACCGGATTGTACACATATAAATTTCACATACATGCACACAGTGCTTGTAGGTATACAATATGTAAGCTACACTGATATTTCCCAAACATTGAGGTATATATCACTCTAATGGAACCATTCAGAATAGAAATAATGTCTTTTTTATGTTTAAATATCTCTGCATAAGTAAAATGCCATATCAACAAGCAGAGATGACATATTTATGTATACCTATTTATGAAAAATAGGTGCCATTTGTTTATGGCAATGAAAGTCAGAGAAGTACATATATGAACAGGTATATAAATTCATTATATTGATTTTTATGTGCACATCCTAAAACGTAAGTTTGCAATTTGCCAATCCATCTTCTTCCAGACTGTCTCCAATACTGCAACTGCAGTGAAAAATCCAGAAATCATTATCCAGCTTTCAATCAGTGGCTTACACGCTGGGGTAACTTGCTTTATCTTAATAGTAAGATAGTGACTGGCAGGAGCAATAACACTAGATAAGACTGGGTTCATATCGCTCCTTGTCAACATTCTTGGCACAGCACTCCTTTTTTATTCTTGAATAGGGACCCAATCAATCCTAACTCACAAAATTACTAGTGGCAATACCTGGAATGTTGTAGAAGCTTTAATGATATATCAGGTTTAGAGACAGTCGGCTCTCATAACTTTTTATAGAACAGTTTGCAAAAGGATAAGCTTATTTAATTCAGACAGAGAAACATATTTCAGGAGGTATTCTCACGTCACTGAAGATGTGTGAAAGACAGTTTGTCACTGCTGCATTTGCTTAGTCTGTTGCAGGGGTAACACATCTGCCCTGTGTGTGATATTGCCATTAGGGATGATCCAGGGGGAGAGTAAACTCTCACCTGGTCTACTGGAGGGTGTCCCTGCCCATGGCAGGAGGCTTGGAACTAGATGAGCTCTAAGATCCCTTCCAGCTCAAATCATTCTGTGGTTCTATGATTTGTTAATAACATTTAAACACAGGTCTAAATAGATGAGAACATTTAGTTCATAGTCCTACCAGTGCCCAGACCCAGAGGGCAATAAAACATCTCCAGCCAAAGTAAAGAGTTCTCCAGCTTCACACCATATCAGTGCTCTGCCTCAAAACCACAGCCAGTCCCCATCTCTGGTATGTTCCCTGCACTACTGCCATTGGCTCTGGACTTTTAAGGATGATACCTACACCCTTAGAGAGTTCATGCAAGAAGTCTACCCTATGGGTGCTGGTTATGAAATTTAGGGAAGTGTATTGGTTTATAGTTTTACTTTTCTTAGGAGCATCTAGGTGTGTACTGCATCCAATCTGTTAGCAAACATATGCCACCCACTGAAGGTGTGGAGGCTTATTTGAATTGCACTTGTTAAATAAAGGAATCAAATGATAGTGAAAATAGGGAAGAGAAATAACTTCCCTAATATGCACCAGCCACATACCTAACAGTCATCATGCCCGACTCTGATTTTTGCTAAGAACACAAGATATATCCTATTTAATTTCTTTCACAAGCTTATACTTGTTTAGGATGTTGGAAACACATGCTAATCACTCTAACTCGTTAAAAACAAACGTACTTCTCACAAGGATTATAGCATAGGTTTAAGATATATTCACCTTATGTTTCTGAATATTCTGTGATTCTATGATTGAACTGTTTTTAAAAGAAAAAAATCTTCATGATTTTTCTTGGTAGAGGCCAGAATTAGTCTGGAATCATTTGAAAGCTGGATAAAAGCAATTAGAAAAAACATAGAAATTGATACAAGAGTAATCTTCCTAGTTAAACAATAAGGCAAGCATATCAGTTCATGCCA
>JBCJKH010005429.1:12014-22149 GCA_039877255.1 Loriculus beryllinus | reverse complement strand
TTCTGTTTTGTTTACGGCTTGGCATGCCTCCGTGCGCCACACCAGGCTACAACAACAACTCGATTTCCGCTTGCACTTGACTTCTCCTCTTGCAATTGTCAGTAGATAAGAACATAATTGCTTTTTTTGTCTAGCTTTGCCTTTGAGCTACAAACTCTCCATTTTACATAGGACTATTTTCCATGCTGTAGCAGCTGATGTGTTGTCTCTTTAACAGTCATTACAATTTACTATCACTTTCTGCCCCATAGATATTGAATATCACTTACTCTCAAATGCTTTAATTGATTGATTATCTTAATTAAATCCTCTGAAATTTATATATAATCTGGATTTTATTGCTAGCAGAGCAAAATCTGCCTGATGCAGAGATTTTTTTTTTCATCCTGAGAGTAATCTTTTTCTAAGAAAGAACTTTGTCCCTATTAAGAACACATTCTTTGTTATAAACTGCTTCTTAAAAATATTTGCTGTCTTGTTTTGAGAGATATCACTCTGTCTGTAACTTCGTAGAAAATGATACTGAGTACTTTTTTCAAGCTAATTGCTCAGTTCATATGTTGCATGATACAGGAAACAGTGCTATAGAAAATCATTACTTGATGTTGCAAGTTGTGTAACAAGTGTTTAGTTCCTTTTTGATATGTCAGAAGAATTTGAGAGGCAGAGGCAGATGTATTTTGCCAACATACAGTTAGTGGACTTGGTCAGGTTTATTAATTGCTTGATATTTGAAACTGAAAAAACAAAAATAAAATAACATGCTTCCAAATAATACGTTTTTTGTTTATGAGTTTTCTATGAATTTATTGTCAGGTCAAGATTACCCAGATTAAATTTTTATAGGCTTTGAGAGTGATAAGGATACCAAAATGAAATATAACAGCATTTCATTGTAAGCCACACAAGCTTAAAATTATGAAGATCTCATCTCATATGCGCTAAATTTATGATGTCATATACCTGTCAGAGGGAATTTTATAGCAAAGAACTGATTCTAAACACTTTGGGTATAAAAAAGTACAAAAGAATTTAGCTCATGGGAAGGTTTGGCTTTACATTTTGACTTCGGCAAACAAAATAACCTCACCTGATCCCTCCACTTTCTTTGAAAAAGTCCTGATTTCTCACAAGGTTGTGAGCATTATTGAAGGATTGAAACTTGATAAGCTGTGGAGGGTGCGGGCGTGGATTGCTTGAGGAATGTTGTGTATTTAGGATTCAGCTCAGAGTGTGTGTGAGATGAAGATTGCTCTAGAAAACAGCCAGAAGTTTTGTGTCCAAATCTCAACTGTCTGGAGCTCCGAAAATTTGAGAACCTTTCTTCTTCTCCATTCGTCTTTTGAAAGCATTAGTAAGAACATTTCTTTTTACAAGCAGGTACAAACAGGCTGCAGGAACTGGCTAAAGGTTGATGGTTAAGCCTGTAATAAGAATTAAAATTGTTTTCAATTGCACCCTTTTCAGCTTCAGGAGAATGACAGAAAATGTACAGAAGTTTTTCAAAACTGATAAGCACAACTTTAAAAAGGCAGAATCAAGCTTGTGAAATGTAGTAAGACCATTGAGGTCCGTAGGAATATACAGTTGAAATAAAAGCATGAGATAGACCTTGTGATAGATAAATCATCATCCTGTATTTCAACCTAGGAATCCAGATTACAGTAATTCTGCATAGCAGTGAAACCTTATGAAAGATTATTTATTACTGATATTTCACCCTGTCCCTATTGCCTCCCTGATGAGTTTTCTGACAGTAACTCAAGATGGCCTGAAAACAGCAGATGTCCACATAGCTGAACTTTCTCACTTTCCCAAAGCATCGTGGCTGCACCTCAGACTACCTTAGCACAGGTCTTTAAGGGAAGAATCCTCTCTGATTTTGGTAGTCCAGGCTTCTCAGCTCTCCATCACTCAGTTCCTATTTCTCAGGAACTATATTTGCCTGGAAAACACAGGAGCCATCTGAGAAAATATAGCTATGGCACTTCAGAAAACTTGGAATCTTGATGCACTAGAAGCAAGTTTTGCCTTTGCTTGGAGCTCTACTGGAAAGGCTCCTGAGCAGAGAAATTAAGTCAAAGGGCTAGATTTGAAAGCTAATACAGATACTCATTAAACATGGCTTAGTCACACAAGGCACAAGTTGCACTCACTGACCTGTGGGATATAAAACACCACCAGGCAGCTATTACACTGTGTTTTTCATCAGTGAAAAGCAAGGTACTTTATGAAGGAGGTCAACCATGTTCAATCGATGAGAAAGCTGAGGTTAGGACTTCAGCTGTATGGTACTAACTGAAGTGGTCATTTGGATGAAACCCTTTGTTTTGTTTTTCAAAAATACATGGAAAATAATTCCCCCTGCAGTTCATTGTCCTCTGTTCATTTTTCACCTTTCAAAGCTGTACAAAAGCTTCTTGGCTTTTTCAATATGATTAACACAGCTGCAGAGTGGATTTGAAGTCAGTGTGTAGCTTGGCCTAAGATTGCTTTTAAAGCATAACATGTATTGTTTTAAGGTGTCAGTAATGTTGTGCATCACACACCAATCTCTCCCTTGTCTTCCTGTGTTTAAAAGGATTTGAGACTAAAGGTATTTTAACTTCAGTTGCAGAAGCTGGAGTTCACATACACCGCCAAGTATTAACTTGTTACAAGCTGGAAGAATCCAAGATTTACAGGATGGAGACACTGGAAAAGAGATTTTACTGAATCGTAACAGATTGAGTGACTTTAATAGGTGAGAGTAGAGCAGACATACTTGGCAGGGCTGGTTCAAGAGCACCTTGATTTGGACTCTGTTTCTATTCTGTAGTACTGGTTACAGTTCAGTATATAACTTGACCTCATGCACATTCTCACTCCATGCCAAAGC
Organism: Loriculus beryllinus; assembly: GCA_039877255.1. Lineage (NCBI taxonomy): Eukaryota > Metazoa > Chordata > Aves > Psittaciformes > Psittacidae > Loriculus > Loriculus beryllinus. The sequence goes on along the minus strand of JBCJKH010005429.1, from coordinate 19,271 downwards.
ACCATGAGAACAGCTGTGCTCTTTTCATTATGATATTTGGGAGAGATGGTAAAATATTTACAGTCACATAAATTTCAGAGGGAAAATCCTTCCCAGCTCTACACAATGAATTTGGATTATGCCATGTCTTGTGCATTCATTGCTGTTCATCAGATATGGAAGGTCTCAGATGAAAGCCCTAGAAGCAATGACGTCTATTGTAACATATTCATTATAAGTAGCATTGATAACTCCACTGTAAGACTGAGCAAACACAAGAAAAGCCTGAGAGGCAAAAGATAGGTGGCTTTGAACTACAGACCATCTGACACCACATGAATTAATAATTTTATGCGTTCTACTGCTTCACTCACCAGTAATGAAGTTCACAGATTTATTTTCATATTTCTAAAAATTGATTTGATAAACTTGTATAAGACAAAAATTCTTCGACAATTCCACATCTACCAAAACCACCAAGAAAGACTATTCTGTTGACAGCAGATTCAGCCAATGGTTTACAACACAAACGATGAATTTATTTGAACAGTTACAAAGGTAATATTTCCTTTCAGTTGTTTTTGTTGAAATAACCTTTTGTGACTATTAATAGTTTTCATGTAACATCAGTTTCAGCAGCCTGACCTGACTCTAGACCCAAAGCTAAATGTAAACTAATGAGCACTTAACTTTCCATTACATAAATGGACATTTATCAGATGACAAATTAAAACCAATAAGACACCAAGACAAATGCGCTGTCAACAGCATTAAGATGGGTCATTTTCACTGCTCCCCTCAACTGTACATTAATAAGCATTCCCTACTGCAGTACATCCAGTGCTTTGATATTGATTTTTACAGCGGTCCAACTCAAGTCAAAGTTCCTCCATGCAGCACAGTGTTAGGTCCCACAGGTAATATTGTAAACAAATGTGGTTTTGATGCAACAACGACTGACAAATCTATAAAAGGTATTTCAAGACAACATACAAAAACCATGCTTGTATTTTTTGCACGTTATCTTCCATTCCAGAAATAGGTCACCAGATATTTCAGTGTTTTAAGTACACTGAATATTCAGGCAGCATAGCAAATACAAAAGTGAGTCTTTGTGCTCTGCTTAAAAAAAATAAATAAAAGCAAGAGAGTTTGATTAAGTTGGCTTTACATCTAATTGATTTAATGCGTGCTTAACTGGGAATTTAGGAATTTTCAATTTTCATTTGACAATGTCATTTATTTCTTCAAGAAGCAAATTTCTAGCAGATGATCATCATAATGATGCTGCAGAACAACATTTTTGCAGAGTAAGGATGCAGCTTCTACTGGTGTTAATCCTTACCTGAATCCTGGGAATAACATCTCAGCCTTAATGAGCAAATGCCACATCTGATAAGAAGATTCTGATGATGAGCAGCAAAGTATAACTGAGCAATGGGATCCAGCAGAGTGAAAGACATTTGTGGAGTGTGAATGCAGTTAATGATTCTTAGTGTTCACTGCCGGTGTTTATCATGCCATGAAGAGACAGAGCTCCCTGGCTGTCAGAAGCACAGGATGGAGCAAAGAGATACGTGAGCTTTCTGATACTGACTCATTAAGTCAACATGTGAAATCATTTAACCTATTATTAACAACAAACCTGCATTTGACAGCCATCGAAGTTTTATAAGTTAATATCGCAGTTTAATACAGGCAATTACATATAAATATACATATGGAGACTAGAAAAAGCAGGGAGAGAAATACAAAGGCTGAGATCAGCGTGCTTGATAATGAGAGATGGGGTCAGTTTTACTGAGTGGATGAAATAAAGCACACTGGGTGGGTGAGACCTGAAACCACATGAGGACTAGCATATCCATAACCAGCTACAACTGGCACCCTGGTAAGTTGGACAGACTGAACTGTGTTTTTCCTTAGGACTGGAGAACCCTAAACTTCAGAAATAGCATAAATTCTAACTTCTGCAATAGGAAAATGTACCCACCATTTTTTATCTTAAAACTTAGAAAAATATTAAGGCAGAGAGTCAGAAACACAAACTGAAATTCATCTGATGATAGGTGAGTGTGTGTCTCAGCTCAGGCTTTGGAGCTATGAGAAACTAGGCTCCATGAGAGTCAGTGGTATTTAGGAGGAAGAGTTATCTAAAGAAATGTAGCTGTCTAAACCAGGATAAGACCCTTCGATATATTGATTATCTCTCTACAAAGGGAGATAGGAGTTGGTGAAATGCTGAAATCAATATTTTACATATATTTGTGTACATTCAAAAACCATTGTGTGATCAGATAAATTCTACCCTGTGCAGTATACACTTAGTAAAATGTTTTTTATTTATTCTGTCTTACAGATAACCCCGGAAATATTTTCAAGAGCAGCGTGCACTTTTCAATTAATATTTACTGTACTCAGTATATACTCACTGTACTTACACCTGAGAAAGCTCAGTGGTGCCCAATCATCAGTGGGTGGAGACATGTCTGTTGAATACCAACCCCAATTAAGGCATTATCTCAGGAGGTTTTCTAAAATCAAAGAACCCCAGATCAGCAGTTAATTGGGCAATATAGCTAAGAACTGTCTAGAATTCAAGTGCCTTGTAGGTTTGAATATATACCCAATTAAGAGCATAAGTACACCATCAAATGAGTTGCTGGAATCTGAAACTACTACCAGCTTTGTGTAGCTATGTCCTGTATGAAAACTTCCCCTGTAACTTCAGTTTCACATAACCACCAAAACCACTCCTGTTTGAGCTTTCACAGCAAGAGAAATCTTAAAAATAACTGCACAAGTGTTTGTAGAAAGCAATTCCATCACTTGCTATGCATTTTCAAGGACTCAAGGTCCCTGTTTGACACGTGGGGATACTGAGAAGGTTTAATCTTTTCTCTCTTAATCCCCCATGGTAGTGAATGTAGGAAATATTTCCCACTACCACTTCAATTCCTGTCAAGCTTCAGCCTCTCCCTGGAATTAATTAGGTAAGAGTGTATAATTAGCCTTAGCTTGATAGCATGCTTTTTGGGGAGACGGTCAGATATCTGTTTATGGAACAATGTGACACAGTCAGGTATCTGGACCTCTGTGGTCCAGTGGAAGCCACATGCACTGTTTTCAGCATCAGGAATTTGTTTGCCGTTGTAACTCACCTCACATTTTAATGTTAGCTGGATCTTTCATATGGAAGGGTTTAAAAGGAACATTAGAGTGAAATCAGGGTTTTCTCAATTTCTCATATTTGTAGAAATGCAAGAAGTTGCTGACTGATCCTTTCTGTGTTTGGTAACTCCAGAAAAAGAGGTGCTGACAGAATGAAATGTATCACTTTAAAGTGAGTATTTCTTCTTTATTTTGAAAAAGTACATGGTCTACCTAAGTGTTCCCTTATTTGGGAAAAAGAATCAAGATATTTTTATGAAGATTGAATGGTAAAGAAGTTCTTGTCTCTGCTTTACATTAGAGAGTAATATGGTTTTTTATCCTTTAGCTATTTTATATTTTTTTGCTCCTTCCTTTAAAGCAAGCTGTTTGTCCCACAGCTATTGCCACTCACTAGACCAGCTGCAATATGCTGAGAAGTGTTCTTGGAAAGAACTTGCAATATATCTATTTTTCAGTCAAAACAAAGGCAGTGTTAGTGGCTTGTTAGGGATGACATCTCTGTGAGACATTAAAAACCCTTCTGAAGAGAAAACTACCTTCAAAGCAAGCTAGACAGCACTAAGTATCAGGTGTTATTAAAGCTTCCCTGAGGGAAGTTTTTTGGGTGCTGCGACTTTGCAGAGCACTTTCATTTCAGTGAACACTTTTGCATCTGCGTTTGTGCCCAGGAGACATAGAAATGTCTCTGGGGTAGACTATGATCCCATGAAGGGATGTCTCACAGAGGATTTCTGCATCCATGCAGAGAAGGTCAAATGCAGCAAGGCTTCACCTGGCTCTTCACATTCCCAGGAATGCTTGGCATGTCCTTCTGTGGGGAGGCCTGGGAAAACATATTCTTTTGCCTTATACCCTACCAGGATAAACAAATCTATTACATGTAGCTCATCAAAGGCCAAAAGGAATTGGGAAGCTTTTTGCTATGGCAGAGCACCAGTGAGGGCAAGGATTTTGCTACCTCCCAAGGTCCTGCACTGGGCTCTGTGCAAGCTGGCAATGCTTGGGATGCCTGCTCAAGGCTGTGCACAGGAAGCCCCCAAAATATATTGCTTGTTCTTGAGTACCTGCTGTCAGTAGTGGCTGTTCCCTGAACTGTTTACAGATGTACACAAGCCTTTAAAGGACACATCAATTCCTCAGTTAACGAGACAGCTTTTGAAATGAGAGGATGACCTTGCTGTCCTCTTGCTTTTCAGGGTTTCTGCTCCTCTGTTTCTTCAGCCCCTTTTTGCCCTCAGTGAGATCTGTCTGCTTTTTGCTACTCTGTGACAAAGGGATCACCAGTACTGGAGCCCCCTTTTTCCCTTACTGAAGAAATGCAGCATTACTTGTTTGGTCTCACAGGCACATCTTCAGGGGTTATTTTTGAAAGATGATGATGACAATGACTTGTCTCATCTCCACTGTGAGTTCCCTCAGAACAGGATAATTGACCATTCTCACCTGGCCATAACTGAGCAGGATTTGAGATTATGGGCCAGCTACTGCCCTTCCTTTGACTAGCTGTCTCACTGAGCAATAATGTCAGTTCTCCTGGAGGACTGTTTTAATGGCCTAAACCTGGAGTTGCCTCTTGTCAAAAGGCTGATTTTGGTGATCTGAAGAACATCTCCATTCAGATATTCATGATTCCAGAAACCAAACAAGCAACACACCTTAATGAACCGTTATGTATTACTGTGAATTAGCACTAGAATAATAGAATCACAGAAGGTTTTAGGTTGGAAAGAACCTGAAGATCATCTAATTCCAACTCCCCTGCCATGGGCAGGGACACCACAAGCTGATAATTAGCTGTGACCTTTATGTGATATATGTACAGATATCTCTTTTCCAGACCACTCTTCTAATAACACTGTTTTCTGACAGAGTACCATGATTTTGGGAGTGTTGAAATTTCTCCACATTTGGTGGAGAGGGACTTTTGAGCAGTATATCAAATCTAGAAGGATAACTTGTCATAACCACAGCTTTTTGTCACCCTGAGCCTTCCAAATTACATGTCTGTTTGCTTCCATTCTCCAAGCAAAGCTTCCTAAAGCAAATGGGTTTGAAGGGAAGGCAGCAAAAGGGAACACAAGCAGCCGTAGTTTGGGCTAAAATCTGTAGAATTTGCCTGAAGCAGAAAATGTTGCTCTCAACTGGCCACTATACCTCATCCAGTATATTGTCTTACCAAGACTGGCCCTTGACAGCTCCTCTGGCAGCACAGAAACAATCTCAGAGTGAAATGGCAAGTGGGAGCTAATCTGCTTCTTCCCGTACTCGCTAATTTGGAAACAGATCACCATTAGTGAAACCTGAAGCTTAAGATTCCCTCATGTCTTCAAAATGGTGCTAGCATTTATTATTATTACACTAGGTATCCTTGTTAGTTTAATACCATATCTAAACGTTCCAAGTCAGTTTTGGAGGGAGTGTGGATGGAAGTGAGAAGGGTTTATTTATTTTTAATAAGGATAAGCCCAGGCACTGGAAACCAACTGTTTTTTCTCATACCAATCCCCAAGCATCTTCCTACCACCATCTTACAAACTCAGACTGACACAGAGCTGATAAATTGAGAGAAAGTATCAAATGTCAGCTAGGGCTCTGATTCCCTCTGGAGGCTCTTGGGAACAAAGTATGAACAGATTGTTCATGCCAGAATACCTCATTATTTTAAGCAAATTGACTTTCTTATTGACTACATTGAAAGGTTGTACACTAGTTATAATTACCAGTTCTACTTAATTTTCTTTTATAAAAAGGTCTGTACTCTCTACTTGACAGTATTATTTTGATTAACCTACTTTTTGCCCCAAGAGGCCATTTAATATTTAAAAAAGAATGGCTTGATAGTATAGATGTAGCACATGCACACAATTATTGTGTTATAATCACCCATATCTAATTGGAATAGTGAAGTGCATTACACTACGTTTTGCAATGAACTATGAGATTTTGTAGAGACGGTGGGGTTAACAGCAGTATACGCATAAAAAATAAAGAAGTCCAGCAACTGAAAGAGCATTTTGTGCAATCTACCATAAAACACAACAGTGTGATGTGAAGCAAGAAGATTAAAGGATTTGTTTCACACCCCTTGATTTTAGTTCACGACTATTTTATGATCACTGCATTTGTTTGATGTTTTATTGTTAATAATAATATCATATATTAATTTTTACGTTCTTCTCTTTCATTGCTCCCAAATCCAGCTTTCTCTCACCTCTAGTTTCAAGATGACAGAGTAATATAACCCTACTACAGTTTGACCTGCTCAGGTATGGTCAAGGTAATTGGTGGAAACAACTTCTTGGCTTTCTGAGAGAGGAGAAAGGGACTGAAAAGAGCTTACTGATGCAGAAACATCTACCTGGAAAGAGGGCTAGTGAAATGTCACTTGTAATCCCATAAGAGTGATCCTGGTTGGCTACCCCGCACTGCCCTAAAGAGAGCACTTGTCTCCACTCTAGCTGACTGAAAAATAGGGGGAAAAAATGATGATTGGTTCAATAAAAATGATGCTGTCAAGGGTCTAAAGCCAAACATAGCACTCCCTTGTGTTCTGTTCTTAAGATAAAAATATATATATTTTTTTTCTTCTAGATTTTTTCTTTCCTTATAATCTTACAAAGTAGCAGGACTCCCTGCTGACATTAAAGTCCAGTTCTCATGCTATTTTAAAATGATCTTTCAAGACAAGAAATTCAGAAACAAACTTTGGTATGTTCCACATATCAGTTTTCTCTTGATACATTAACAAATCTATGTGAAATGCTGTTATGCTATGACACATGACTTCATAAAAGTGACCTCCTCTTACCAATGTTGGCCTTTACTGTGTTTATCCTGTTGACAGGAAAACGTCACAAGATGATTAGAGGAGTAAAGTCAAAAGTGAAGACCAAATTAAAATGTGTTCTCATCATTAGAACGGTAAAACTCTGCTTGCAGGTCCTTTATTACTGATAATGAGGCAAGAGGTGAAAGAACCCTGCTTGGTTTTAGATCATAGGCTGTGCTTGCAAGTGAGAGAAGAGAAAATAAGCATCTTTTCAGTCATGAAGTGAGAAAATTGGATCTGGAATCCATTGGGAGAAGACATATAGGAACCTACAA
>JBCJKH010005429.1:0-11914 GCA_039877255.1 Loriculus beryllinus | reverse complement strand
TATAGGAACCTACAATGTCATTTTTACTGTCACTTTTCAGACTACATGCACTTTTTGGGACTCTAGTCAGAATTTGAAGGAATGATCTAATAAAACACACATACCCTGTGGGGCTGTTGTGCTGGGGAATGAGTGACCGCAATTAAAATGACCCTGAAATGCTTAAGAGTGATTTCTGAGATTTATAGTGAGAACTCTTACAAATGGTAGGCTGCTTTTTGCTGCTGCAGAATGATTAGCTCCCTCCAGAGAAATGAAACAAGACCCAAGATTGCCCTGTTTAAGCAAAGGATTAACTGAAGACACGGACCTGTCATTATGATGCCAGAGTTCTGCAATTGTAGAGTTCTCCATTGTACTGAGTTCTCCATTGTACTGGAGCATATTTAAAAAACATGCTATTTTTCTTGAACTATTTTGCTACAGAATTACAAAAGCAAATTGTAGCAAATAATTGCTTTCCAGACATTTCTTTTATGAGTTTTTAATGTCATTTTCATGAAAATGACGCAAAATGATAACTATTGTACTCTCACAAGTACTATGTAGTTGGTTTAATATCTACAGTCAGCTAACTTGAAATCTATGATGATGCAAATCTTCTGGTGTTTAATTATATGCACCCTAAGCTTGGGGATTATGGGCATGTAGGGTAAGATTAAAAGAAGGCTGTAGGCAAGTAAATTGGGTCATGGTTAAAATTTAGGTTCCAGGATGTAGTTCAGTGACTGTCTACTTCTAGAGTTGCCTATTTGCAGAACGGTCTTTTGATGAGATGATTTCTCAATAGCTTGTTCTTCTCCTTTGAACTAGACCAGAAATACCATTCACAGTTACTTATGGATGTTTCCCTGAATCTTTTAAATAGTTTTTTGGAGGAAAAGTTCAGGCACAATTGATTGGCTGTGGCAGTTTTGGTAGGAGCCTGGCATTTGCCTCATGGTACTTATAATCCCAGAAGCATGCACCAACATACAGTGCATTGAAAAATCTGAATGTCTTAAATCCTACCTGCTGCTCTGAATTTTTTATAATGTATCTATAAAATGACACATTACTAATGCTAAAATGTGTTCTGCAATTGCAGTGTTATGTACTAACAGATATATAAATATCTAAAATAAACATATAAAAGTAAGTACTCTTATTGAATGTACAAGAATTTATTGTCAACCAAGGTGGCATACTACTTATTTCTTGTATGTGTCTCTACATACACCTGTATTTGAATATACAGAGGTATGACTGTATTTAAAAAGAGTGTATTTGTGGTAGGTATACCTGTATGTAAGAATTGTTATGAGTTATGAAAAGCTAATGTAGAAAAAGCATCTATACAGAAGTGTAATGGAGCAGTAATAAATCAGCTTAGCACAATTCATTATGCTCGCACTTTATTTTTTCAGCAAGATACCACTGCTCTTTGCACTTAAAATGTTAATAGGGGAACAATGCTTTTACTACATCTGTGATCCAAAACAGTGTGTGCCGAGAAGTAGTTACACAACTCAGCAGCTCCTTGGTGGGTCTGCATTCAAGCTCTAATGGACCTGTCTGTTCTTTTCTGCCATTGTGCCTATCTTACACCTATACCTCTTATTTTCAGAGAGTTGGAGCCCACATGTTTGAAGAAAGGAAGAAAAATCAAGTTTGTGAAAATCCTGATGAAGAGATTAACTTCCTTCCATGTGAATTCTCTTTTGTCAAAATAAAGGTGTATATTCGTGTACATTTATGTTCACCATAGCTGTACATAAATACACTTTACATCAAGAAAAATGGGATTCTGTTGTGCGTGTGTATCTGACGTAGCTGATGGCAGAAGTGGGCATTTTATAGTCTCAAATCCTTGCCCTGCAAGCCATGTATATTGTGGCAAGTGCACAGTAACCCACACTGGCATGTCAAGGCAGCTCAGTCTTAGTATGAAGACATGACCTCAATGAGAGAAAATTAAGGTCATTTCCATCTTTCTTTTAGTGCTGAGAATGGCAGCAGCAGTAACAGCAGAGCGCATATTGTGGTTACTAGGACGTTTTTCTGCCTACAGGGATGTGGACTATTTCACTTACTTTCTTAAATGGCCACCAGACAGTAACAACTTCTGACTGATTCATAGCTTTTGAGGTCCAAGTATCAACTTATTGAGTAGCCTGATTTCTCATGCATTCATAAATATGGTACCTTATAAGTGACTAAAAAATGCCTTAAATTTATTTTTAATATTTGTTCTTTCTTTCTCTGATATCAGTCTTTTCACAGACAGCAAATTTGGAGTACTCCGGAGTTTGGAAATGTAGCAATTCCCTTTGCATTCAAAACATTTCACAGTCCACAAAAAGCCTAATATACCATAATGGTATTTTATTATGTGTACTTTACCCATTGTACAATAAATGTCTTGAGGACTGCCTTTGTATGTGTACTTTTGTCAAGTGCAGTATTGTGACCTTATTTTCTAATTCCAGCTCAGGAGCTGGATCAGGATAAGGATCAGGATAACTGAATATAGTATAGTCCACCAAAATAGTATAGTCCACCAAAACCAAAGTGTTTGGTGAAAAAATATGTCTTCAGGAACTGTGTAACTGGGAGATCTGTGAACAGCTGGGAGATAACCAGGCACAGAGCAGTGCGCCTCTAGCAGGAAAACAAGTTAACGCTATTAGCTACACTTCTGGACCATTATAAACATTTTCTAAGGTAACTTTTATGGTCTCCTTCCTTCCAGCTTAGAGGTTTATGTATCTGATTTTCACTTTGAGAGCAAAAATTCCTAGATTCAAATTGCAGATGAGCTGCTTCTGTCACATGTGTCTTGAAGGCATTTAAATACCAAGTAGAAAAGTGCACTTTAAAAACCCAGATGTTCCTCCTGGTTATTTGCAGGGGAAATGACCCTTATCATCTCCAGAACACAGTGCAAAGCTCCACAGAACCATACTTGGCCAGGCCTATTCCTGCTCTATACACCAAATTTCTGTAATTAAGAGCTAGTTGTTTTCTTCACCCCATTCATTCTCAACTTCTACTTCAATTCTCAAGTTTGAGAAATATCTGGTATGGTACCTGACCTTAAACAAATCCAAATAAGCTAAATGTTTCTTAGAAGTTGCTTCACTCCTCCTCCTTCTTTCTGTCGTTTTATGCAATTCATCTACTGGCTCAATCACAGATAAACTAGCACAAATCAATGAAAAAGATTTCAATCTTAATTGCCTTTAATTCACAATGGAATAATTAATTGAACATACTGTATCCTGCGAAGCTTCTGTCCTTTGTTCTGCAGTTTTACTGTGTCATGTTTAATTGATTCTGGTAGTAGCTTATAATGGACTGCAAGAGCTCTCTTCATAAAATAATAAAATTAAAAGGAATTATAAAAGAGGCTGACTGAGCTGCACGTGAAAAAAGGCCACATTCCCAGCAGCTGTATAGACTGTAACTTGTACATTTTACCTTGGCTCGTAAAGCAAACAGCTTTTACTGTACCTCCATTCACAAAGCCAGCAGATAAGATTTATAGGAGATAAGTAAGAAAGAGATAAGGATACATTTAAAATTACTCTGAACTGAACAGTGATACTAATAGCAGTGGTATAAAAAAAAGACAATTGTCTGAAAGATGCACCAGCATCATCAAAGGTACATAACGCTGCTGCTTTAGCATAGCTTTTTGCTCTTGTAGCAAAAAATCCCAAGGAGTTATTCATTCCTCTGAAAAATTCACGAGCACAAGTAGAAATTGATCTTTTTGTTAGGGCAGTCTGTCTTTAGACAGCTCACTAAACTCTGCCTATCATTGCATAAAGTTAGTTGGCATCAACAGTTCTTTTTCTTTTGCTGGTCAGCTTGTACACTACTCTCTGGCTCTGGTTTCACAAGAGCTTGAAGATTTTTTTTCTTTTTTCCCCAGTTTTCAATTTCTTTCCACACAACTGTGAAACTGTTTGGTTTTGGTTTATTCTTTCTTCCTGCTTTTAATTACTAAATATTCTTTTTTTCTAAACTCAAGTAATTTCATAAATCTGAATTATGGTGCAAATCTGCAAAAGCATCACTTGTAGAAACAGAGGTATTAAATTATTGTGGTGAGACACGGGCAGGATATGCCCTGGTCATGATGGGATAAGAAAATCTTCTACAGGTTTTTCAGCTGAAGAAAATATAACTATGGAACAACACAAATGAATCAGATGGAAAAATATGATGAGTTATAAGGGCTGTTGAATGGGAAATTCAAGTGACAGTCATTTTTATACAAATCTGTGAAAGTCAGGCTTAAATTTACAGTGAAGAGATCTGAGAGAGCAGAGATAGTGCTGCTAAAGTGAAGAGGGTTTTGGCTGCCTTTTAGCATAGCCTTGTCTCATGTGTGAAATTACAGCCCTGTCCTACTTTACTACTAAGATGCATCTTTATTTACTTGTTCTTTTGCGTCATGTAACATCCACTTTGCACAGAGATGCAAATAAAGATAAAAAATGCAGGGAAATAGTGAACCAGAATCTCTGTGTCTTATTTTGAGCTAAGATCCAATCCTTTCATGCTCTGCTCCCTTTTTCTGCATACCTTCTACTTTTCATATTCAGATCATGCCTCATTTAGCTGAATTACTCAGGTCACCTTAGATTAATTGTGCAATTTGGAGCTGATGTCTCTGATACATCCCTATCTGAGTGCTGTGTCAAGGAAGGCATAAGGAGGATTTACGAAGATATCTGCTAGAAAACAAGAATACAGACTAGGAAATCTGATATTTGCCATCACCTTCTTTTTCTTATGATTAATTAGTGAATGTGCTAGAGTAACAACCTCGTGCATGTGCAATTTTGCTCTACATTTTCCAAGCCCCATCCCTTCAATTGAAAAATCCCATCCTCATTAATTTTGAGTGAGTGGGGCTGAAAATGTTCCCTTCCTACAGCAGCTTTGTCTTGTAAATCTATTTTCTTAATTAAGAATTTTGCAAACGGGGTGGCAGAGGGACCGTAGGCTACTTCCAAGTTAAAAATCACTCTATCCTGAGAAGATGACTTTCATTTGCTATTAAAATCAACTGATATGGCAAGAGATTCAACTGAAAAGAGATCCTAAATATTTACACAAAAACCTATGCTGCCATAGAAAAACTTTGCATGAGGGAAACTGATGTTGTTTAAAACATTACCTTCTTTTGTAGGTGTTGCAAGTTAACATTCTGCAGAAACCTTAATCCAGCAGTACATTTAAGCATATACATGCTTTAATAAGCTATGGCAGTGAATGAGATTCTTGAAGTCCTTAATTTCTAACATTTGCTGAAGTTTCATGCTCAGTTAGATTCCTGGTGTATTATGTCTATGTTAAATTGTCATAGCTTAGAAAATCACAATCACATTAAGCTTCTATTCTTGCCTTTTTATTAAATTTTCAGTGTGTGACATTAATATATATATACGAGTACACAGAAGGCACAGTTATAAGCACTTTCCAGGAAATAAGATGCTTGGAATTATTATAGAATTTTTTGGTTTTATTTTTCTTCATTTTTTTCCGTTTTATTTTTCTGCTTTCATGATTTTTTCCTTAACTTTTCCACTTTAGGTTTACCATTCCATTAATACACTGAAAGTAAACAGCATCCTTCTTTCTCTTCTCATTTTGAGCTGTTATCTGTTTATCTCTACTGACTAATTTCACCTTTAATTAATTTATTTTTCTTTCAAATACTCATGATTTTCTACACCTCCGGTTTCATTCAGGCCTTGTTTTACTTCCTTCTTTTTACCTCTCCCATTTTGTTTCTAGCTCCATTACTTTGTTTTGTTTCTGCTTTGCACCAACGGTGGAAAAGAATGGACAAACATTTGGAGACATTAGAAACCCACATCCATTGACTTTACTCTTTGCTGCCTGGTATTGAAACTACGAATGTTAAAAGCCTTATCTTAGCAATGATTTGTAAAGCACCTTTAAACAAATCAACATGGTGAAGTTTATTGTCTTATTTAAAGCTTTAACATCCGAAGGCTATTTTATTACGCTCTAAGGGAAAAAATACCTTTGTAAGGTAGCTTAATAGATGTTTTCAACGCTAAGTCAGTTGTCCTCTTAAAACCAAGAAGAGGAAGAGGTTTTTTCACTATGCTTTATGTTAGTAGTGATTGGAAAATTTTGGTCAAAGTTAACAAAAAGAAATCAGATGTGTCAATCCAGACTCAGCCCTCTATGAGACCCCTCCGACGTTGATTCAGTTGTGAGGTACAATAGCACTTAAAGCCAGGCACTGTGGAGTCCTTACTTTTGGGGTAGTTTTTCTGGGTGATTTGCTCTAAAACCAGGGCCTGTAAACGCGATATCCTTGTAGAAATACATGTAGCTGGACTATCAATTTCAGTGCCTCTTGAGAGCTTCCACTCTGCAGAAAATTCTGGCATAAAACATTTTCAGACCAATTGAGTCTTTTCAAAAGAAAAAAAAAAAAGATTTTCCCACAAATTAAGGCATTACCTTTTGTCTAAATTGCCATTAACACCATGCATTTAGAATCATATATATCAAAAAAGAATAAATTGCAGCAGCAGATTGGAAACACAATCCATGAGTAAAGCACATTCGGGGGTCTATCCAGCTGGGGAGCAGTTCTGGGCTCCCAAGGCACACAGGCTCAGTAGGAGTAAACAGAGTGTTGCTGTGGCAGAGAAAGCCAATCGGATGCTGGGGAACATCAACAAGGGCATCACCAGCAGAGATATAGTTGTCACTGTCCCACTCTGCTCAGTGCTTGTCAAGGCAACACCTGCAATACTGTGTTCAGTTTTGATCCCTGCTCTACAAAAAAGCTGTGGGCAGGCTGGAGAGGGTCCAGAGAAGGGCTACAAAGATGATCTAAGGACTGGGAAGCCATGGGACGAAAGGCTGAGTGCCGCAGAAAAATTAACTCAGTCAGAGATCAATGTGATCAGACCAAAGCCATTTATTCCAAAGCATCTACAACTTTTCTATACTGTTGTCTGCATCTGCTTACAATAGCTGTATTATAATTGGATACTTGCTGTATTATTCTTGGATACATATACAATAACTTGTTGTATTAGTGGACCCATAATCAATGGCTTGCAGTATTAAGATTGGATACATATACAACGAAGCACACAGCAACTAGTATACAATTGGTTAAATTAAGCACATGGGAACCTAGCCTTTAAAACTTGCTAACAGTTCACTATTGTGTCTTAGCACATTCCAGTTTCTTCTCATCTTGCTTGCACTGTTACTTTTGCTTCTTTACCTAGGGCTTTCTTCATCCTCAGTTCATGTCGAGCTCCACATAGGTACTTGGGAACGTGGTCATTCTTTGCTAAAAATCCATCCACAGCTGAGAGAGCTGGGACTGTTCAGCCTGGAGAAAAGAAGGCTCAAGAGAGACCTTATCCCCATGTTCCAGTATTTAAACAGTGGCTACAAAGAAGATAGAGACTTCCTTTTTACAAGGAGTCCCATGGAAAAGATAAAGGCTGATGGGCAAGAAGTTGCTCTAGGGAGATTCCAACAGGACACAAAAGGAAAATTTTCCACACTGAGAACAATCAGACATTGGAACTCTCCCCAGGGAAGTGATGGATTTCCCAATGTTGGACATTTAATATTCAGCTGGGCAGGGTGAAAGATGGTTCATAGAGCCAAGAAAGGTTGGACCACATGATCCTTCAGGTCCCTTCCAACCCAGTGTTCTATGATTCTCTGATTGTTCTCATGCTGTTCCGAAGTATGAGATGATAATTATGTAAATTCCCAGGATAAAAAAAAAAAAAAGAAAACCTCTTGCATTCCAATCTGGACCCTCCCTTTAGTTTGTCACGTTAGCTAGAATAACATTTCTGTCACTTAGATTAGCCTTCCAAAAAAGTATGGAATATCATGCTTTGAATTATTTTTCGTTAGTATTTAATGATGAAAATATTATTTTAATGCTTAAAGTTTGTTATTTCTATTTTGTTTTTAATTTTCCTTGCAAGGAAGAGAGAAGAAGGTGGAGGAAGGATTTTCTTTTTAATTGACAAGTATTGCAAGTCTTTCAATGGAATCCTAATCTGAAATGTTGGCTTTCTGAAGGGATCAGTAGCCCTAGAAAGCACTGCAGCAAGACTAATTAAAGCAAATATTGAATCAGACAAGTTTTACATGGATGTATCGCATATTGCTTTTTGATTATTCAACAAGAAGTTCTACTAACCTTGTTTTCAATGACCTGTAAGAAAAAATGCATTCCCTTTAGGTTTACTATAGTGAAATCTCATAATTCCTCATTTCTAAACAGAAATGCTCATCACTTCCTAGAGAAATACTTGTAATTTATGTAGAAAAAGGTGCCTTTCAAAGTCTGGATTGAGATATACATTCTTATATATATCTATTCTTACTTGAAAAATACCTTTGTTTCTAGTTATGATTCTACTTATGCCCAGGTTAGCTATAAATATTTTGACCATTAATTAACTGTAAATTATATCTCTGGTTGAAAGTATGTCTGTCTTGTGATAATACCTGGGGTTTAGTTTGCCTGGCAGCTGAGGATAATCAAATCCTTGTTTTGGAAAGAATCAGAGAGACAATCCATATTTTGTCACTGATGCTTTAGTGCAAATAAGCAAGGAAGACATGGAGGCAATAAGATCTTTTCATTTTAAAGGGTATGCTTTACAGCTGTCTGACATATCGTTTAACATCCATTCAGGACTGTAGTTTTCTTCGCTTAACATTGAACATTCATTTATGTCTGAATTTATCTGAATCCTTTCTTCAGCCAAAGATTAACCTGTATTCCATTGTACTGGGCAATTTCAGAGTGCAGATGTCTCTCCTTTAGAGCCTTATGTACCACCAAACAAAATAATCAGTGTCAGAAGTACAAGGCAATCGTTTTATCTAAAGCCACCCACTCCTCTTTTGTTTTCCTGAGAACACCGTGTGCTTTTTATTATACATCCTCCTCTTCAGATCTGCAGATGTGAAACTTTAAATGCAGGGTGTTAGGAAAAAAAAACCTCACATGAAAATTACAGTGCTTTGCAGTCAAGCACTATGTGTCTGCAATTCTACAACAGAAGAGGAGAGATAATTCTGCATGTTACTTACAGACATCCATGTGATAAAAAAAAAAATAACAACCTTTCCCACAAAAAAATAAAGAGCAAAGATTATTATCTGCATTTAATACCAAAGACAATGAATCAAATAAATGAAAAGAGCATTAGTATCTAAGAAATACATAAACCTTCAAAATGAAGCTCTAAAGGGCCATTTAGGTACATGAAGGAGACTGCAAACTGAATATCAGGAAACGCTTCCTAGTTGTTAAATCTAGCATAGGTAGACACAAGCACTGAAGTCTAGCATAGGTAGACACAACATGAACTCTAAATTTATGAGAAATAAAGGCGGTGTTGGCACACCAGCCAGAGAAGCAATCCTAAGAAAATCCTCTAAAACCTCAACGCCTAATTCTACAGTTATCTGGTATAAAAAAAGCCCCAGTCCTGCTATAGTGCACCTTGTTATCACACCTTGCTCTTTTCGTGTTTAATAATAGATTGCAGTTAAAATTGGGGATGCGAAGCTTACTTTTTCTTCTATGAGCCAGAAATTCTCCCTCTAGTACAAAAATTATTCCTGGGGTAAATATATTTGGCCTTATATCTAGCATGCTCTGAAATAAAAATGAGTAGTTTTTCTCTCTGTAAATGTCAGTTTTATTATAAGCATAATATATTAATTGGTTTACAATAGCACTTTAACATCCTAGGAGAGATTGAAATTCAAAAGAAGAGATATTCTTTGTCCTGAAGATCTGACAGAATAGAGGTAAAAAGTGAAACAAAGCAATAGTTTTGTCTAAGGCTGCAACCAGTGAATGAGCTTGAATGAGACCTGAGGTGTCCTGATCCCCATGGAATTTCTGCAATACACTGCTTTTTTCTAAAAGCATTTTGTGCAACTGGAATCTGAAGCACAGGCACTGGAGCAAGGTCTAGAGTTATGGAGGATGACTTTACACAGAGTTCAGGAAAGATATACTAAAATGTAGACACATTCAAAGGCAAATATAACAGAAGTACATTTACTTAGACTCCTGCATACATTTAGATCAACATAAGGCACATATGATATACCACACCTCAACAGGAAGAGTTAACATCCTTATGTATAAGTGTAGCATGAAGAACAACTGGTTGTGTAGCTTTTTCATGGAAAAGCATCTGAGTTTTATGATGTCTCAAAATGAGCAAGTGTTATACTGGGAAATATAAGGAAGAATATAACCACAAAGACACAGAAGGGCTCAGCCGCCTAAGTGCAGGCATCTAGTGCTATTTTAGATTCTCTGGGGTACCTGTGACCTCTGTATAGCACAAACAGACAACACAGATCTGCTGTATGAGACTCATCCCTTTCTGATGAGGAAGATGCAGACAAGATGGTATAAGCCTGCACTATCTGTATGGGTATTAGGAGGCTACATTGGAGCAGCATACTAACAGCAATTATCTCTAGAAGCACCATTCCAGTATTTGTATCACCTTATTCTGCCATCTACAAGATGAGCTGTCTATATACTTTCTGTACACAAATAAGTTTTCCCCCGTGCATATGTATTATGATTCTATGATTCTATGATGTTGGAGCTTAGGATGCAATTAATCTGGACAAAATCAAGCATCTACTTTGTAATGAAATGCAATTTTGCCCTAAACACTGCTGATTTTAAGAAGATGACAAGCTCATTGAGGAAAATAAGCCTCTGGTGACTTGCTTTGCTGTAGACATCATAGAAACTAGAATGCAGTTCCAGTGAAGATGAAATCCCACCCAATGTCCACATTTTGTTCAAAGGGCTTCAGTCAAGCTAGAGAACTTGAAGAGGAAGAATAAAGAAATCTGGTCTATGACAAATGAGTGGAGGAAATTAATAACCTGATGTCCTCAGATAAACAAATAACTACTGCAGTGTGAAGGGGAGCAGTCTATTCCTCAGGCCTGTGCCAGCAAGGATTAGAAATACTGTGTTTCAATCAAAGCAAGGACATTAGGAAAAAAACCCCAAACAAATTCTCTTTGGAACAGTATGGATAGGGAAACATTGAGCAGACTCTCTAGGAAGTTGTGATGACTCCATCACTGAAAATCTGTGAGAAGACCTTAAACAATCATCTGTCAGGACTAACACATCTGATGTTGGTGCCTCTTAGGGCAGGGGGTTAGATGAGAGAGCCTCTGAGATCCCCCCCAACCATATGAGTCTACAATACAGAAATGAATAATTCACTTTTCATCTTTGCAGAGACATAGAAATAAATAATAACTGAAAGTCTAACCTTAGCAAAACTCAGAAGACCAGGAAAAACACATATAAATCATTGGTAATCCTGTAAGATAATTTATACTACACTGCAATATTGCTCAGCACCTAAACAGTAAGGCAGCTTGTCATAATACCTCAACTACAATTCAAATGTCATGTGAAAACAGACTTACCACGTCTACCAACCAGCATTTTAGAGATTTTCTAAGTGAATTGCTGTATGCATTTTGAAAAATAGAACAAGTAAGGTGGAGGAATAGTCCCTTCTAACCTATAACATGTCAGAACCTTGACTGTACATGATCCATCATTATGACAAAGACAATATTTGATTAATTTACAGTCATTTTTGTTGCTGAATCTATTTACTGCATAGTCTGTAGTGAAACTTAGCATTGCCAGGCACCCATACATAGGAAAGAAAGGGATATTTGAAGCATCCTTCCTCCAAAATAGCTCATGTTAGTTACTAGCATCAGTATTATTTATTCTGGGAGCATGTACTTGAAAAAAATAGGGGTTGCACACAATAGATAAAAACCAGAGTAAAAGCATTTGTTTTAAAAAGGT
>JBCJKH010005426.1:0-21037 GCA_039877255.1 Loriculus beryllinus | reverse complement strand
ATAAAGCGTAGAATATAGTGTGGTATAGATACTGTTTTCCTTCCATTTTAAACAAAATTAATCCCCAGCCTTCTCTTAAGAGGTTCTCAGTGCAATTATCAATCATGCTCACATGTGGATCAGCTTCAAAGCTGTCATTACATGTGCTAATTTCAAGTATTGATCTAACACTTCACATAGCCTACTCTGGCATTTAGCTCAGTTTTCAGTTCTTGTGATACCTCCTGGAAACTGAGTAAAGAATAACTCTTCGCTATGACTATAGAGCACACAATGTAGGACCCAATATTTTAACTCTTATGGCAATAAAAATAAAAGCTTAAGCTCTCTTTGTATTTGTAGAGCCACACCGATGCTGGTACCTGAGCGTAACTGCAGAAGGCAACTACAGCTGTATTATTTTTTCTCTCAAACCAAATTATGAACAAAGATAGAGTCATTCTATGTTCTCCATCCACCTATCTTCTCTATAGTTCTCCAAAACGTGTTAGTATGCAATTTAAGTATTGACTCTGCAAGGTTTGTGAAATTCATGTTACTTCAGGCAACAGAGAAGGAAACAAAAAACTAACCCAGAAAACAAAGCAATGATCGTGTTTCTTTCTCCCTCCCTTCAAAGCAACCCTCAAACTGAATAGTCCCAAAGAAACCTAACTCAAGAAGTGTTCCATCAAAACAGAAATCCCCACAAAAATCTTCTCACCAAGCTGTGAATATCTACCCATAACACACTCGTCAAGAAAGTTCCTGAGGAGCAGAGAAGAATATAGAAACAAGAACCCCAGAGAAACAACAGATTCAAACAGAAGTCAGAAGATTAATTTGACCAAAAGTACTACAAAGCAACTCAGAATCTGCCCTCTCTACCTGCTCCCCCAAAATGTAAGAGAGAAGGTCAGGATCACCAACATGAAAATTAAACAGGGGGTACATGTCAGGCTTTGTTATATGACTGCTTCTTAAACTCTCCACAACTCAAAATCCTTCTTATGCCATAGGAGTCTTTCAAGGCAAACACTCAGCCAGGTACACACCGAGTTAAATTAACATGTGTGAGGGAAAAAAAGGAGTTGTCACCAGGTCCTGGGTTTAGCAGTAGCAGTCATTTTTTCTTTTTCATATTAGCCGGTGCAGCTGTGTTTTGACTTTCGGCCTGGGAACAGAACTGATAATAGCAATGTTTTTAGTTACTGCTCGAATGTTTTACTCTGACCAAGGACTTTGTGAGTCTCATGCTCTGCCAGGGAGAAGGGGAGGCACAGGACATCTGACCCACACTGACTGAAGAGGTATTCCATACCACAGCACGTCATGCCCAGGATGTAACTGGGAGTTACCCAGAAGGGCTAGTGCTCTGGGGGATTGGAGGAGGTGTTCGGTTGGTCGGGCGGGGGGGGTGAGTTATCTGTCGGTGGGTGGTGAGGTGCTGTATTCTCTTCCCTCACCATTATTATTGGTCGTAGCAGCAGTGATTTGTGTTATACCTTAGTTACTAAACTGTTCTTATCTCAACCTGTGGGAGTTGCATTCTTTGATTCTCCTCCCCAACCCTCCAGGAGCAGGGGAGGGCAAGAAAGGGGGGTTGAGTGAGTGAACGAGCTGAGTGGCTGGGTTTAAACCACGACACACCATCACACATACCATTTGTGAATCTATCAGAGAGTGAGCCTCTCGACACCAGGTTTTCAATTTGAGAACATGAGTCTCAAGGAATAGGAGGGAGTGTCTGTTTCCTAAGCAGTCTGAATCAAGAGATTACATATAATGACTCACAAAACACACACTGTATTCTTTCAGACAAACTTAGCTCTAAATAGTCTATCTGCACAAAAAGATTCAATACACTTTTGTGTTGTCTCCTAACACCACAGAAACATGTTGTGACTGCATCTTTATCAGAAGTTGATAAGTATTAGAAGTTTGACTCCTCCAGAAGATGCAAAACGAAATGTCAGAGTACACTGCAAAACTAAAGTTTAACAAACAAAAAATTTAAGAAAAATAAACAAACAACCCCAAATTTACCCACAGTCAGACAATGGCAACCTGAATACTCATAGGTGGTTTTCTACTCCACAGGAGAAAAACAGAATATCTGGCACATACACAATAGGTTCGCTTCCATGCAACACAATTTATGCCTCAGCTATGATACCAACAAATGTTCAAATCAGAACAGCTCCAACCCTGCCGAAAACACTGCTAAACAATTTTTGTATATTTGAAGCATTTATCCTGTCACTTAAGAAACTGTCTTTGCTAAGGAGTTTTAGATCTATGCAGAAGTCGTGATAATCAAGTTACTGACATTGAGCACTTTTCTACCAGCAAATGCAAAAAGACAATTGAGTTTCCAAGCAACAATTCTGCTACTGAGATTCACAGATGCTAGAGCAGGAGGGAAGAGAAAATGCAAGATTCAACAGATGGTAATAGAAAGCCGCTACTTAACCAGCCATAAACTGTATCTGTTTCTGTTGGTTTGGTTTTACCCCTTGGAAGTATTCTCGCACTGTAGAGTTGTTAGACTGCCATGCCCCCAAACCAACATCCTTTCTAGTTGTGGGAAGGCCTTCATCTGGACAGAAAGAACACTAGTTCCCTGACATGGCCTACCTTACCAAAGGAACACACCCTTTAGGGATGGGGCACTCCAGCACCCAGACTGAACTTTAGTGTACTCATGGGCTGACTGCATGATCTCTCCAAGACAGAGCTATCTGAGAGGTCTTTTAAACTACTCTTCTCCACCACATGTGCCAACAATACATGACTTGACTCCACATCTCAGTCCAACCACCTCAGCTGCTCTATCCTCCAGCTTCTGTAAGGCTACAGGCTTTCTCCTGCAGAAGCAGCTATTCTCTGCAGTCTCCAAGGTTATCTACAGCTTCTTGTTAAACACCCCAACACTAGCAATTTTCCTGTATGATTAGTGTTCTACCCTGGCACTGTGGATGACTGGTCCTCTTTAAACAGCTAGCAACCCTTCCATACTGAGCATGCTCTTCAACAAACTCTCTCTCCAATACTTTTCAAGCAGATAGCTTGATCTGAAAAAGTATCCTCCTCTCTTTCCAAAGTGTTTCTGGTTCTCTTTTAAGTCTCTGTTTTGCACGCTGTCTGCCATTTACATCTAAAATGTGTCCCTGTTGAATAGAGGACAAGCAGTCAGGAGCATGGGTTTTGCATTCTGCACTCAGAGGTGGATGGAAATCAAGCATAAGATTGCAAAGGCCGATTCTGTTCTAATGCTAAAATGAGCACAGAGATCGTTTCTTCTGCCCAAAAGATTGAAAAAGCAAATAAGATGCATAATCAGAAGAGGGAGGGCTTGCTCTATGATATACTCCATCTACACAGCTTTGAAAAGCTGATAAGCACTGTAAATAATCAGCCTCCTGGGGAAGATGGGAAGAGAAATACCCCTCCTCCCCAAACACTTCTTCCCTTTTCTGAAAAGAGAAATTTCATCTTAATGTTGAGTACTCTTAACCTGTTAAGAAAGAGACTGGAATCAACAAAAAGGTGCTGATTATGTGGGCCAAGATGCCACAGAACACTCAATCTAGTTTTACTGTCTCTCAACCAGCTGGAGTGAACATTTCTATGCAGAGCTTTGCAGCAAGAAGGCAGTAATTGTCCATTATCTATCAGGTAATGATGATCACATTTTTAACCAAAAGGCAGTTTTCTCATTTTGAAATGATGTTGCAAAGTTTAGCTTTTTCCTATTGCTTAACGTTAGAGCAACTACTGCTGATATGAATGATCTCCCAAACACAGGGTTTTTGCAGTAGGGTGGAGGTAGTACCAGCTACATCTACCAGCTCTGTCTGCAGACTAGGTACGAAAGAAAAAAAACCAAGACAAACCAAAACTCAGTTACAAACACTGCATTCCCTTATTTCAAAAAGAGATGTAATGGATATACCAGTATCTCTTAAAATCTCCTTCTCCCTTCCCATTTTACACTTTCTCTATACTTTCTGAATGAAACCAGAAGTTGCAAGAGAACTGCAAGAATATGCAAGAGACCTTAAGTCAGACCTCCCAGGAGGAACTATACCTACTCCAGACACAAATACACGGTCCTTACTTCTGGCAATTACATCTTTAAGGACCACAGGTTTGCCTCACACTTACGTAGACTCTTCTTCCTTAAAAATCAATAGCAGAACACAATGCAGAGACTAAGACAATAAGCCTACAAAATATTCATAGTAAATAAGGTGGGACAGGGTTATTTTTTCCTTAGTTTTCTTCCACACACTCCCACCTTTTCCTGTTTTAGAGGGTAAAAAGATCTTGAAAGGATGAAACACCCTCCAAGTTTTAGCTTTTCTCTGGTTTAGTATAAAAGAAGCAGCGTTAATTTAAAACTTGACTAAAAGGTGGTGGGAAAGAAGGTACGTATTATAACTCTGCTCACAGCCAGGCAAACTAAACACGATTTGAATTCTTTGCCTTTAAATATGAAGTAACTATAAACCCCACTAGGAGAAGGCCATTTGCTGACAGAGATTGTAGGTAGCAGGTGTTAACTACCTACTGTACATTGCTTGATAAATACAAATACATTGAGAATTACCTTCCAAACAATAATAACCCAATAAAAGAATGGAATTCAAACTGACTCACTGGGGAATGATGTAAACTAGCCAAGATAACATTTCACTAATCATAGCTCTTTCTAGACAGACTGGATAGAGGATGTTTGCTCAGCATGTCTTCAAAACTATGTTAAACTACAGCTAATATGAGGCCCATTTTTACAAACACTATATTTAGATAAGCAATTTTAAAAAATAAAAATTAAACAAACAAACAAACACACAGGATCCCTGCAAATGAACAGGTAATACCTCTTTATTATTCATGGTATCTAATTACAGAGTCCACTCCAAGTCCATTCCAAGTCCATTCTTACTGCACACACACAAAAATCCTAAAAAACCCACATTTGCTAAATCTACTTCTACAGGTAGAGAGGGAGAAAAGACAGTATATCAAATACATCCACAATGTACTTGTCACCATATTTGTTTGCTAAATGGTTAATATTTGATAATACTCCTTTCAGGTTCTTACTCAATCTGATAACATAGCTCATAGTACTGCCCTAATGAAAACATCTATGATGCCTAAACCAGATAACCACATAGATAAGTTCCCATTTCTGCTTGTGGATAAAAATGCTGCAGCTAGGTGGATATAAATTGTAATGCACAGGTATAACCCATCACAGAGAAAGCTACATCTAAAAAGCGACAATAAAAGGACACCCATCAGGACTCAAGGCTTGGGGTTGTTCATTTTTGAAAGGAGTAAGGGGAGAAAATGAGGCAATTGGAGAAAGCAGGTTTCTTAGTTTTTATAAACACATGCAGATTACTCCTGCAACACCCTTCAGTAAGAGATCACTAGCAAGAACTTCTCTTCTCTAACAGTGGCAGTGCCTGATGTCTCCTTGGTTACATTGCACAGTGCCTCTCATTACTGTTTCGGATCTCAACTTTTTGCCCCTACAGAGGTATAGGAATCTTTACTGAAACGAATCGTACATTTCTGCAATATGATCTTATAACCTTGCATCCAACATTTGGTTTTTGTTAGTGCCACTGGTTGAGTGGCATTTGATAAACAATGAATACTGCAGCATAGTTTTCTCATCAGTCAAGCCATATAAAAGGCCAATCCAGCAATTTAATCTCCTACTGCTACAAGCTGTCTCAATACAGGGCTTTTTAACAAGACAGTTTTGTTCTATGAGTACACACTCCATCCAAGTCTCATCATTAATTTGAAAAATTACATGCATGATTCCCAGCCCCTGGGAGACATGAAGCTATCTTACAACTATTCTTTAGAACCAAATCTCTTTTTGACAGAGTTGGCGTGATCACTGACACGATAGCTGTCAAAGCAGACAAATATAATTTAAGATCATGGTTTCTTAAAGGTTTTATTTGTTGGTCTTGGTTTTTAAGACATGTCCAGATTCTAATTTTAAATTTAAACACATGTTAAATAACTCAAAACTAATTACTTGGTCACACCTATTATAAAGGCATCATGTTTAAAAACAAAACAAACAAAAAACATGCATTTTTTTCCCCCACTTTCCTAAAGCAGTTCCAGGTTAATTATTTTTATGCACACAAGATCAATAGTCATTTCAATGCCTTTCATTGACCACAGCATTTGCTACCAACATTCTATTTCTCCATTCAAACAGAGCATGGCAAACTACTGTGCATGTTTCCTAGGTCTGCTCTGCAGGACAAAGATGCTCCTAGTTCTAGAGCAGGAAAGTTAGCCCAGAGCATACTAGAAAGGGGAAGGTCATTACAGAAATGTGGGACAGCCTTCCAACAGGAGCTGAGTGGGCAAAGACCCAGCCTGACTCATTCTAAAATGGAGCCTCAGTTTACTGCAAGGGCCATATTACACAGCTGCTTGGAATTCAACAACTTCTTCAGTCCCATGGTCCAAAAAGCTATTTCCCTTCACAGATTATATCACAAACTCAGTAGGTCTTCAGAACAAGAATTTTTGTAAACTGACTTCAGTTTTTCATTTTGTCTCAAGCTCAAGTTGATGTTCACTGCAGCATCAACTTTTTGGCAAAAAGGGATAATGATCACTGAACGGCTGATCAGTAGTGATGGATTCAAACTAATGAACTACTGTGGAAGCGAAAGCGTCTCCTCTATTTTACTAATCCTTCAAGCAACCCAGTGTGCCTATTCCCTTATCTCCCACCCCCTGCAGTAAAGAGAAGTTAGGCAAGGACAGACTGAAACTTTGCTCCAGGAAAGTTCTCTTTAAAGTTTTACATCATTCATGTATTATGTAGAAATCCCTTTTATTTTGACCTGTAGGAGTCAATTTCTCTCCTGACCTGAAAACGCGAGCATAAGACCTTTAGAATGTTTCATCATGGAGACTCATTGTAACAAATTAATGGAAATCCATTGTAACAAATTAATTTTCTAATTCACTTACCTTTCCAAGCGAATATTAAAATGTCAAATATTTTACACAAATGTACCACCACACAGAACGCTTTGATCCAACAGTGCTGGAGAGCCTTTCAGAATTTTTCATAATAAACAATCCGTTAGCAAGAATGGCATAATTTTGTAAGGTCTTAACTAACCAGACAATGAGTGCAAAAGCTGAGTTGTCATTTTGTAGTTGTCATAGAATGGTTTGGGTTGGAAGGAACCTTAAAATCACCTAGTTCCAACCCCCCCCCGGCCATGGGCAGGGACACCTTCCACTAGACCAGGGTGCTCAAAGCCCCATCCAGCATGGCCTTGAACACTGCCAGGGATGGGGCAGCCACAGCTTCTCTGGGCAACCTGTGCCAGAGCCTCAACACTGGAAAATTCAGCAAAACAGAAAAGTTTCATTTCAAACTTTAATTTTATCCTTGTTTGGGGCAAAAAGAAATTTAAGCAGAGCACAAATCCCATGAATACCCAAGAAATTTTTTCAAACACTTCATAATAGCAGAAGATCAAGTAGATGTTTTGACTTAATTTTCACTGTTATTCAGGGAATGGATGCAGAAGGAGTTTAGTAATGTGGTGAGATGGTAAAAGAAAAAGAAAAGAAAAAAATCAAAGCAAAGCAAAAATACTCTATTCACTCTCATTTCTGCAAATCCAGAAGTGAAGAATGAAGGTGAAGAAGATGGTCTAGAAGCAGCCAGGAGAAAGAGAATTGTTCTACGCTACCTGGAAAATTATTGTTTGTCTGTCATATGGAAGTAGTCCCCCCCACGGGTGCACATAAACACTTCAGTTCTGCTAGCTGTCTTTTGCTTCTTGCACTGAAACATCCCAGAAGAAGAAACTCCTAAGTGAAAGAAATGGGAGTTACTGTGCTAGGAGTTAAGCTTCAAATTCTGGTACCCATCTACACAGTGGATGCTTAGTCTCCGTCAGACAGAACTCACTATCAGCAGCCTGCATTTCAGTAATCTAGGGTTCTCTTCCCTGAGAAAGTGATGATAACAGTGATGAACATCAACCTGAGCCAAAGACTGGAATAGTGCTATGGGAGCAATACTGTGATCCCAAAGCCCCAAAAGCATCCACCTCAATGGAAGGGTGGAAAAGCTGTGGCCCTGCAAATTCTACCTGACGTCTTAAAAAGTAAGATGTAGTCCTTCATTATAATTTATTATCTGCACATGTGGCCCCCTGCAGTTCATTGTAGTGTATACTATTCTCTAGTCAGTCCTTTATGAAGAGCCCCTCTAATAAAAGACCCCTTGATCGCACAGAGAGTCAAGGAGAATCTTTTTTGCTCTCCAGCAGCTATTTGTTCCTGTTGTCTATACTGCAGAACTGAAACATCTGTATTTATCATCTCCACAAAAGCAGATCTGCCAGCTATGAAGGTGCTGCACTTTTACATTCCTCAAGGTTCTCATACACTCTGTACCTAAAGTTCAAAGCTAGATCTCTTGTTCCTGAAGTAAAGAAATATATACCATCAAAGAATTTTGAACTGAGCTTGTATTGCAGGTCTCTTCTCCAGATCACAAATCTGGTAGTATTTCAACTGTGCTCACAACATACAGTACAACCTGGAAGTTATTTTCATCTGGTCAGGTGTTTCAAATAGTCAGTGATTACTTTATATGCTTGTATTTGCTGAAATAAGCACACACATTGGAAAGAGCTAAACAGGGTTTGCCTGCATAATTCCAGAGAATCTAGCATTTGACTGTCTAAAGCAGTATTTTCAAGGTGTGTTTCCCCTCCACCTCTGATTAAAAATGGAGGTTGTTACCATGAGCTTCTATGAACCCTATTTCATAGTGAATGCAAAAAACTAGGTTAAGTCATTATTAAGCTTGTACAGATAGGTACACAAATACACCCTGAAAGAGAGAGATGAACATAAAAAGTCTATTTTTTTCATTGTCTGTTCTGCTGCCACACTGTACATGAAAGCATAATTCTTCTAAACAAACAACAAAAAATATTTCATATAGCATAATTATGAACTTGAAGACTACTGTAAAGAACATTCAAAAGGATAAGATCAGACAATGGATTCACTCTTTAGTACATTGTAATCCATGCAGTGAAAAGCTTATTTCACATTTCTGGTATAATATGGGGGTTTTTAATACAGGAGACATAAAAAACAGAATTAAAAGGATGTCTCAACATTCCAGATATGAGTTGGCTACATATTACATAAAAATGTATCTTTATCAATGTAAACAACCCTTTTAGGAATTTAACTAAATCAGCACAGATTCCCTACATGTCCTGGGTCCCATTCCAAGATTAGGAACATTTACAGATTTTTCACCAGAACAGTTAAGAAATTCTCCTTTAGATTTTCAACCCTGGACAGCAACCCCAACTGTCCTGTCCTCCTAGAGGAAGTATAATTAAGAGAAGATTGTAACTGAAACCTACCCAAAATTTTGGTCAGGCTTTCTTTACAAAGTAAAACAGTCCTCAAACGAAGAACTACGACCCTTTATGCCAGAGGCTGGCAAAGATATAAGTTGAACACTAAATAAACCTCCATAATTTCAACCTTTGCATGATATTTGTTTTCTTAGGGAGCAAGTCAGAAGTCCCTTACGCCTGTAACAGCAGCAATAAAACAGAATTGCACTACTTAGTAATTCCTGCAGCAAGACTTCTTCACACTGTTGTCTCTACTTAGTAAACAATAAGGTTTAACATACATTAATTAACAGCAACAAGAGCCACTCACTGTAAAGACAATATTCAGATGTTCCAAAGGAAGATTGAAGCCTTTGGATATACCTCAGAAGGGCCTCTAATGCAGCAACTGTGCTCTGAGGGATCCCACGTGGAGCGCATCATGGCGTAAGACATACCAAGCAATGGCAAAGTAAGTCTGAGATATAGCCTGTGCTAATAATGCTAGTACCCTTGACAGAAATGTGTTATTTTATCAAAGTGGAAGAAACAGCTTCAATGCTATACTTGCCTGTAGCTTTTTCATGCAAACAGTGGAAAGAATACGTGCTTAAGGGACGCACTCTACAAATGCTTTAGGAAGCAAGGCAACAAGTACAAACAGAACACTATATGAGGATAAGCTTGTTATCTTAGCTATCAACACCTTATCAACAACTCACACTCCTGAAGCAATGAATGTAAATGCAATTAGCACTCTCCCTTGTTCATGACGGGTATCTCTGCCTTTTTCCAATTTCACAGAGATATTTTTAAGCTCTGGATATGCAGTGTATGTCCAATCATTTATCCACCTGACCCTTTCTTGGCTAGTAAATAAATGGTCTTCATGATAAAGAGCTTAATAACATAAAATCTAAAAGACACTGCAATTCTGAATTACCTCTCCTGCTGCAAGTCCCATAGGGAGTGGCAGCCTTGTCAGACAATAGCTGTGCTGTGATCTTTCTTTGTCACTGGGCAGAATATTTAATACCATACCAGTAAGAATATGAAGGGTATATTGCCAGCTAATTGGATTATGAACTCCCAATATACTACAGAGGACTTATTTATCTCTTTGTTGGTTTGCATTCACACCTACTGTTTTTTTTAGTTCTCCTTTACAAGTTAAAGAGATTCAAGAAAACACAAAAAGTAACTTCCAGTTAACTTCGGGTTAACTGGAATTCACAAGTTATCGAATGACTCTAGAGAGGCTGCAAAGGAGGTACATACGAAATATTCTGGGGGCTTTTGGGGGCTGACTTCTACAAAATACTGAGAAGAAATTAGATGCCTAACCTCCATTCAGTACCAAAACCAAGATGTTTCATTTGATTATGTTGAGCCCAGACCTGCTGTATCCTACAACTCTGCTTTGACATGGGCTGACATATGTGCTCAATTACTAACATAGAAGCTGGTCCACTCCATAAAAATATTCAGAGTGGGAACGACTCTCATCCCAATTCCAAATGGCTAAAATATCACTCACCTGCAGATATAAGAGAATACTCCTGCTCCTTATCTTTGCCTGACTCATATTTTGCTTGACTTTTGTCTCTAAACTGGGGAGACATCAGTTTGATAGATGGATCGCTCGGTGGATAAAGAACTGGCTGGATGGCTGCACACAAAGAGTTGTGGTCAATGGCTCAATGTCCGGCTGGAGACCAGTGATGAGTGGTGTCCCTCAGGGATCGGTGTTGGGACCGGTCTTGTTCAACATCTTTGTCGCTGGTACGGACAGTGGGATTGAGTGCACCCTCAGCAAGTTGTCCAGGGAAGTTGTGAGTGCTCCATCCCTGGCAGTGTTTAAGGCCAGGTTGGACAGAGCTTTGGGTGGCATGGTTTAGTGTGAGGTGTCCCTTGACCTCCAGGAAAAATACTGAAATGCTCCAGTGCTTTGGTAGGCAGTGGTAGTCGGTGTAGGCTTGGAATTGTATGATGCTGCTGGCACAAAAAGGCTCCCACTTGAGGTGAGAGTGGTTTTTTTCCGCAGAAAGAAGAAAGTCCGGCTCACAGCTGGAGCCCTGATCCTGTTTGTTGTTTAGAATTTAACGCAGAGAGGGAATTTTCTACATTGTCCCAGAAATCTCCTGGAGGAAAAGTGCTAGTAGATTTGGGAGAGAGAGGCGGGGTAAAGGAGGGAATTGGAGCATGGTGGTTGCAACAACCAAAGGGTAGAAGCTTCTGGAAAACAAGTGGCTAAGCCTGAAGTTTAGTAAGTAAAACCTAAATGAAAGTGTCACTGGCCTTGACTCGATGCCTTTTCTCTTGTAACTCTTAACTTGTCCCATGCAAGATCTTTTAATCCTCTATCAGCCAACCTGAAGTACTCTTTGATACAGCAAAAATGACAAACACGCACACAATAAAAATGTATGTTTAGAGAAGAATAAAGGAAAAAGGACAAATTGTTGGAGCTTTTCTGCAGGTAGTTGGCTTGTCTATGTTAATGGTCCTTTCCATAGGGAAATGTGGATATTTGTAAGTGCAAAATTATGATATAATCTTGGGAACTGGTAACGATTTGCTGAGCTGAAATAGTTTCCTGCTTTCTTCTCTGGCTTATTACATTTGGGCCTTTGAGCAAATAGGAGTGTAAAATAACACAGTAATGGACAGAACATGAAGAATTAAATTGTCGTAGTTTCACTGTCGCTGTTGAAGACAGCATGACTACTGTGAAGTATGTTTTAATACTAATACTTCATAAAATTCAGTGAGTCTCATTTTTTGTCACTGAGCAGTAATGCTAAATGCTTTAGTTATGGTCATCTTTTAAACACCTTTAAATCTTGCATGTTTCTTTCAGTTCAACAGCAGCATAGCAGTGCAGCAGCTGCTGCCCAACAAGGTGGCTATGAAATTCCAGCAAGATTAAGGACCCTTCATAATCTGGTCATTCAGTACGCTTCCCAAGGTAGATATGAGGTTGCTGTACCTCTCTGTAAACAAGCTCTTGAAGACCTAGAGAAGACTTCAGGTCATGATCATCCTGATGTTGCCACTATGTTGAACATACTTGCTTTGGTGTACAGGTTTGTATACTGACATAGATAAGTATCAGTTAACTAAATAATATTTGGCTACAATCTGTTAATGTTCAGACTAACATTTTTTGACTATTTTCCATTCCCTTTTTTAAAAAAAAGTTGAAACCCTCAGGAGGGTCCTGCAGTACTTACATGTATCCCTATGCTTAAAAGTCAAAAAAGTTACTACATTTCTGCCTGTGCCTTTTGTTTGGAAGTGAAGCTGGTTTTGATACCTTGTTGTTGTTGTTGTTTGTCTGTTGAGGGGGCTTGTCTTGATTACCATTTCCAGATAATCTAGAGGAATAAATTGGACAACAGTGTAGCAGTAGTATATACTAGTCCTGAACCAGTGAATTATTTTACAGTTACAGGCTTCATGTTTCTACTTCCCAATTCCTGAATATATTCTCAATTAGTCTTCTTTTGCACTAGCATCTTTAGGCTAATGCAGAAGTCAGCTTTGTTTTTATGATTTCTTTTTCTGAATCCCCTGTATTAATTATGACTTTTTAAAATTTAGAGACCAAAACAAATACAAAGATGCAGCAAATCTCCTGAATGATGCCTTGGCTATACGTGAGAAGACTTTGGGCAAAGATCATCCAGCGGTTTGTATACATGCAATATTGTATTTTCAGTTGTGTTTTTCAGTGAATTTTTTTTTCAACTCATTTTAATATTAAACTCAACAGGAAAGTTTTTAAGACCTGGCTTATCTCTAGACAGTACAGGTAGGAGGCCACAACGTAACATGCTTCATTTTCTCCTAAACTTTTAACATGCCTTTTGAGCATTATATTCAATGCTGTTTCACCATAAGTGACTCTCACACATTTGATTTTTGGATTGCATGGATTTTCTGTGGGAAATCGATTTGTGAAGAAAGATTTTAATTTTCTTACTCAAATCACTTTATGAAACTCATATTGAAGGGATCCTTCTAATTTGTTTTATGGCTGCTTTTAAATGATACTAAAATCAAGCTTTCGTAATTGGTGTTTAAAATTAATGGGGTATCTCACTTCATATACCCTGTGTGAAGCAGGGCAGCTCTGATTATAGATTTGAGGAATAACTTTGTAAAAGAGGAACATATGAAGAAAATGTGCGCACTAAATGACATTTCCACGAATGAAGCAGAACTATTTCATGATTTTCTTTTACCTTTCTTTGTGTATGAATGCATTTGATAATAATTATTTCTTCATTTGCAAATCTCAAGAGGTCCACCTTGTGCATGGAAAATTTGAAAACGTCAATGCACTGCAGATGTGTTCATTTGTCACATATTTGTATCAGTAGATTCCAGTGTGATTAAAATTTCTCTACTATTGACAGGTGGCAGCAACTCTAAACAATCTTGCAGTACTTTATGGTAAACGTGGAAAGTACAAAGAAGCTGAACCATTGTGTAAGCGAGCTCTGGAAATCAGGGAAAAGGTATGAGTAAAAGAATTCCATCACTTTTGAATGGATTTTTCTGAGGGAGAGGGCAAGGCTAAACTTGCTTTTTTTACTTGGTTTTTTTTTGGTTGAGTAGATCTGCCAGATAAACCACAGTTATCAGTGCCCTAGTAGATAGCTGTGTCTGAAATTCAAAACAGTTGCACATTCAAGTAGTCCTATGGAGCTGTTGGAACACTCTGGGTATATTGTAAATTCTTTATTTTGTAATTAACCTTCTTTCACTTTTTCGTTCCCCTTTGGTAGTTAAGTAATCATTTGACAAAAGCTTTGGAACTAAAAATGAAACATCATTAAAATTTTGAAGATGATTATTCTATGACTGTGTGCATATTTATTCTAGTCCATGACACTGAATGCCTGCATCCTCAGGCTTTGTGTACTACACTGCATATAATGTTGTTCTGCTACTTGTATTATTCCTGTTATGAATTGTTCTGCAGCATTCTCAGTTCTTAATAGAATTGAGTAATTTTCATATCTCTCAAACGCAATTTTTCTTTTGTTATCCTCATGTTGAATTGATGAGGAATAAAAACTAATGGCATATTTCTAAATGATGCATTTCTAAACCCTGATATGATGATTGGAGAATGTTTTAATACAAGTTATTTAATTTTCAGGTCCTGGGGAAGGATCACCCTGATGTTGCTAAACAATTGAATAACTTGGCTTTACTATGCCAGAACCAGGGTAAATATGAGGAGGTTGAATACTACTATCAGAGGGCACTGGAAATTTACCAGACCAAGCTGGGACCAGATGATCCAAATGTTGCAAAAACAAAGAATAACCTGGTAAGCCTTTTATGAGTAAATCTAAGAAAAAAGCAAGATTTTCTGATTAATTACAATGCACCTTATTCAGCATGTATTGTATTTATTATTTATCAAGCTAAATAAAAGTGTGCTGATACCTTTTGGGGGGGTGTTTCGTTTTCAGGCATCCTGCTATCTAAAACAGGGCAAATTTAAGAAAGCGGAAACTTTATACAAAGAGATCCTTACTCGTGCTCATGAACGGGAATTCGGCTCTGTAGATGGTAAGAAACTGAGTCCCTAGATTTGAATGTATGTGTCATTTGGGTAGTTATTATGAAATAATATCTGCAGGAAGTTAATTGCATCCTGATCAAAATCATTGTGTGCTTGAGGTAGACTTAAAAAGTGAGGTAATAAACATGTTGAAGTATGTTCTTCATAAGAAAGCATTTAGATATGTCAGTAGTGTTTGATTGAAAGGCGAGTTTTTCTTACATGAGATAGACTTGATAGGTTTAAGTTTTATGGATTGTATTTCTGGCATAATTTACATTATGCCCAACCAAAACCAATTTTGGTATTTTTATAGAGGCAGAAAAATCTGTGACTTTGCAGTCACAGGTAAAAGTCAGTGTAGGATTTTTAATGATATAATAAATACATTGTTAATGTTAGTCTGCCATTAATACGTTTAAAGAATGGGGAAAATACCCTTAAATTGTAAATTATAATGTACTTTGAAGTCAAATGCATTTTCTCAACTATAAATCACATTGCATTCCATGACAGTAGTGTGTGTACCACTTAGTGGATGTCAAAACAGTTTTTATGATAAAAGAAAGAAATGTGCAGATTTTAGCCCAGAACTAGGAGCATGACAGATCGATGTCAGCATATGCTAACTTCAAAGCTTCTCAGAAGTAGCTAAGTTCAGATAAAAGATGACACAGTTGTAAAACTATAAAGAGGAGGCAGATGTTTTATTTATCTGCTGCTTGTAGTATGGACAGTAAGCTTTTTTTGTGGTGGTAATAGTATATTACCTGTTTCACAGCTTCAGGGTGAAAATGAAAACAATGAATGCTTTTTAGTTTTGTTCTTCTGTAATATATTTTCTTGTGTTTCATCAGATGAAAATAAACCTATTTGGATGCATGCAGAAGAAAGGGAAGAATGCAAAGTAAGGCCATTGCCATAAATCTTTTTTGGAGTTTTTTGTTTAAGTTGCAAGTTGGTTATTTTCATTCAATGTTACTTTTGTTTCAGGGAAAGCAAAAAGATGGCACAACTTTTGGAGAATATGGTGGCTGGTACAAAGCGTGTAAAGTTGACAGGTGGGTAGTTTCTTCATAGGAGAGACAATACACAGTATTGTCTGTGTGGCAATACACAGTATCCAGAATGTGGCAATACACAGTATCCAGAAACGTCGCATTAACACGTGTTTGAAAATGAAACCAAGCCAGCTGCTTGCTTTGGACTGTAAAAAACAATAATATTAAAAATTCAGGCCCCAAAAAGGGTTTCAGGAGCGTACTAACAGTTTTGAAATCCTGTGGATGCTTTTAATCTAGCCTGGTTAGACTAGTGAGTGAAAGAAAAATTCACCAGTTGTGTTCTTGGCAGTCCTTCAGGTAAAGTGTAGGTCACCTTTCTCTCTTTTTATTCCACTGGTTGGTGTATGTGCTGTCCCTGTCCCAGCAAGGGCTCTAGAGAGGGCCAGAAGCAAAAAGGAGACTGTGCAAGTAACTGAGCCTTGAGGTTTTTTTAGATGGTACAAGAAAACAAAGTCAAAACTGCCACGGTTCAGCATTATTTTTGTTTATAAAGCTCAAAGAATATAGCTTTGTGTGAATGAAAAAGTGTACTTTAAAATGGAAGAAGAGAAACAAGGACTTCTGCTTGGATTGTACTTGGTGAAATAGGGTTTGTTTGCTTTAATTTTGTAACTTACCTGCCTTTTTTCTAGTGTGCAAGTGGTACAACGTAAGAAGCCTTCATCTAATACTGATAATGTTTAGTGAGGGTTTTTAATTTATTCAGTGTATTCATGTATTTAACAAGTAGCAGAACCTTTGAACTGCTGAATTCTGCTCATTTCTCTCCATGCTGAACTCTGGGTGCAATACATTTTGTTGGTTTGTTTTTCATGTACTAGTTTATCCTAACGCATAAGGAAATCTTTCCTGTGTTGTTACTGGAGCAAAACTTCACGCAACGATATGGTGACTGAGCTAATACTGTGTCATTGAAACAGAATTGTCTTGTTGGAGTGTGAGACTTGTTAATGGAATGTACAATTTTTGTTGTTTTTTTCCCTTTTATTCTTCAAGCATAGTTTGAAAGCATAGAAAAATAAGTATAAAGTAAAAGCTGATGAACTGTTAATTTATTTTGTGCCTAAGATATACTACAGTAATGGTCTCTGTATACATGAGTAGGCATATTTTCTGGAAGCTTCACAATTATTCAGCTTGGCACAGTCTAACTGAGCTGAATTTTTACCTTGAGATGCACATGAGAAACAGAAGGTTACAGCACTCCAGTTTTCTCCTGAGTAGATTTAGAGGCTATTTACTAACTTTCAGTTTCAGGGCTGTTGACTGATCATAGTGTGACCTGTTAATGCGTTTGGCAAGGAGTTAACAGGTTTATCCATGTACAGGCAAGTACAGTGTAGTGTATTTCAAGAGACTTCCTTTTTGTAATTATTTAATATGATAAATACTATATTTAAGTTTTTATTAGTTTGTGAATTGAGAAGTTTAGTGTCTGTGTGTGTATTTTTTTTCTTTAAATAGTCCAACAGTAACAACTACCTTAAAGAACCTTGGAGCGCTTTACAGACGACAGGGCAAGTTTGAAGCTGCTGAAACATTAGAGGAGGCAGCAATGAGATCTCGTAAACAGGCAAGTATGAAAAGTCTTAATAATATGTCTACATTGTGATCATGCAGATTTTCAACTTCAATATCTATGGTATGTACAGAATATGTGAACTTTTAGCGGTGTAGTGTCTGGTATGTTTAGTTATTTAGCATCTCTAATTTCAGTCTGAACTGAACCAGTACCATCTTAACACTTGAAACTGATTAATTGCTAGGGCGGTGGCATTGTATCCTGGGGGCATGATTCAGATTGGCAGTGAAATTGCATGGAAAATGGCACAGCAGAAAACTCTGTGATAGCCAGCAGTTCTTACTTGCCTACATGTCCTGGGAGAGAGGCTGCAGCCAGGGGAAGATGGAGAGTTTCAATAATAATCTCGTTTGCCAGTAATGCTGTTCTGTTTTCAATAAGGAGCTATCAAACTTTCAAATGTTTTGTTTCTGTATACAGCTGACTGACTGGTGCAGGCCTTTAGAAGACCATTATAAATGTATTAGTTGTTTCTATTACTTCTGCAGACTGATGGATACTACAGTTTAAGCGGTGGGTCTGTTCTTTTAACGGAGGGAAGTTCTGTGTCTGTGCTCTCAGATCTGCAGTTCAATTAACCCTTTCTCAGTCTGAGAAGGTGGGAGAGAGATTTGATTTTTTTGTGGTATTTTATTGGCTTTTTGTTTTTCCTTTCCCTTTTGGATAAATTTGTACAATGTCTTGTATAAAAGCACCCAAGACAGGACAAGCAAATATGGCTTGTCAGTATTAAAACAGAAAGCAAAATAAGAAAATACAAGTGGGTAAAAAAAGCCCTTAGGAAGTTCAATTTTAATTTCTTTTTTGCACAATGATTTGCTTTATTTCTGTGGAGTATTTTTTGTCTCATACTGATTTGAAGTTGTTTTTTTAAACAATAATATTGCAGTGTTTGATGTATATATAAGCAGATTTCTGGAAAAGGGAGAGAGCAAAAAAGCTCCTGGCAAACCTCATGCTCTTCTGGTGAATTCAAGAATAGTTCCCTTTGATGTAAGGTGGTTTAAGTTCTTTCCTCCACAAAAAAATTATGGAAAACTTACAAGTGTTTGCCAAGTAAATGGAATGAGACTGGTAAGAGGAAAATATGAATCTGGGACAAAGGTTCTTCGGCAAGGAAAATTCAAGGAGGGGGGGGTAACTGATACAGATACTTTCTTTTACTGAGGATGATTTTAACTTACTTTTACTGAAGGCTCATTTTTGGAGTGTCTCAATTTGAAAATAAGAGATGAAGATGCACTGCGTGGAATAATGTAATATTAGTAAGGCAACTTAGCTTGTATTTGTTCTTTTTATGTATATATTAGAACCAAAACAAAACAGAGCACCAGCTTCCCCAGCTTTTCAAGTTGAAATTTCCACTGGGAGGCTTGGGATTGAGTATTTGGGAATTAAGGATGAGAGGATCTTGCTATTGGAGAAGTCTTTTTTTACAGTCCCTGATTAATCAGCCCACTTCTGGCTTGCCAGTACCACTGCAAAAACTGTTCCTTGTCTCCATTTTCCTTAAAGCCTGCTGGAGGTTTGCTGCTGCTATTTTGTTTTTATTAAGCATGCTTCAGGTTTTCATTGGTGCATCATATACCATGTCTACCATTATATCATCTTACACACAGCACTGGATTTGGACATGGAGGAAACAGTGTTGTCTTATTAGCAGTGTTTAACTCCACTTTTCCATTTTAGGTCATTAAATTAAAGGAGAACAGACAGGGTTAATCCATTTCCCCTTTTCAGCTGAAAGCAAAGAGGTACTTCTGTTCCCAGGCGTGGAAAAGTACCAGTCCTCCGTAGTTCTGTTCTCCTTCATGCATGTTTTGTTTGCTTTAGCTGCTGGGATGTAAATGCAAGATTTTTGAAGACCAGGGAAGTTCTTTGTCCTTCATCTTTCATGACAAACTCAAACTGGGGAGGTGCAGTTCCCTGTCCTTAGTTTTTTAAATGTATGTATTAACATGTGAAGTAAATGAGTCACGATAGCTTTGGAGCAGAGCCCAGGGTCTTTATGTGTGATACTTCACCTCTTTAGTGGTGATTTTGAATAGTTTTACATTTTCTGTGTTCTGTGCTGCTGATGGGATTGGTGCAAAAGCCATTTTGAGCCTGTGCTTCAATACCGTCTGAGAGCTCTAGCCAGTTTTCTGCACCATACAGCCAAGTGGAAGTGAAAAATATATGATCATTATGTGTTCATCCTTCCTTATTTGTAGAATTCCATCAGGCAGGGCTGTTCTACTCTTCAGTTAGTGGAAAGCAGCTATATGGAACCAAGAACCAGATTTCTCCATGCTACTAAGCCAACTTTCTTATTTGTGCACTTTACTTTTAAGAAGAATTTTGGCATGATTTTCACTTTCTCTATTGTGGTAGGCTTTATGGATTTGTCACACAGAGCCCCTGCTGCATTTGCTGCTAATGTTGAACAGTGAAAGATGTAGAATATTTTCTTATGTGTAAGGCACTGACTTGGCATCTCTTCCTGCAGGATGCTGTTCATAATGTGGAGTATCTGAGGTTTATTCTAAGGAAAACAAAACTCGAGTATGATTTGAGCTTTATTACTTTCTAGTTTCTGTTAAAGATTTTGCCTTTATTTTTAGTACACGATTTTTATAGAAGGTACTTAAAGATATTCAAAGGGTTATGTGGTAATTGATGGACATTGTTTAACACAAAGCAAATGTATTTTATTGACTACAAATATAGTCTGTTCTATTATAAGCTTATTTTCTATTTAATGTCTTTCTGAACAATCAATTATAGCACTGTGCCAAGTATCATATGCCTCTATTTTTAAATAACACAACCTGTGTCTCAGGTATTAGATACTCAGGTACCTGCAATGTTCTTTCCAAAGGTGGGTGAATACTGTACCATTTGATAGGTGGAAAACTGAGAATTGCATTGACTGTTCATGATCTAGGAACTGCTTAAACATTAAGGTGGTCGCCAGGTCGCTTCAGGTAAGTTATGTGAACACTGTGAAGCTTTGACAAGTGATAGGGAAGGAGGAAAAGAATGGCAAGTCACTGAATTTTCCACCAAACTGTCTGTCCACTTCATGCTCTGTTGATTTCTGCAGTGTATAAAGGGCAACTAAGCTGCCCTTTGAAAGTAGAATTGGGGTGATGGAGTAATGGGTTGATTTGACTTCTTTCGTGATATGGTTATTGTGTGTGAGTTAGTACAGCTTGCAATAAAGAAAAACCTTTTGCCACTTTTTTTATTCTCAGGGTCTTGACAATGTTCACAAACAGAGAGTTGCTGAAGTGCTGAATGACCCTGAGAGCATAGAAAAAAGGCGAAGCCGAGAAAGCCAAACTGGATTCAAATGGACTTGTAGAGAACATGCGAGGAGCAAGAGCTATGCGGGTAGCACCGT
>JBCJKH010005411.1:0-31613 GCA_039877255.1 Loriculus beryllinus | reverse complement strand
TCAGCACCCTCACAGGGAAGAGCTTCTGCCTAAGAGCTCAGCTCAGTCTCCCCTCGGGCAGGTTAAAGCCATTCCCCCTTGTCCTATGAGCTGGGCAGCTCTGGCACAGCTCTGGACCAGCTCCAGCACAGCTCCCTGAGAAGTGTAGCTATAGAGGACTCATTTCCTGGGACTTTGACTCTGTCCTGCTTGAGGAAGGGATGTGTTTTTTCATCCTATGTCATGTAAAGATAAAATAACATTCACTGTGCTGAATGTGGACCTGGAGTGCTACTGATGGGTGGCTGTATAGTTAATTATGAAATGCTGGGATGAGAAAGGTGGCTCTGGATGAGCCCACAGCCAGCTCTTCATTACTGGGGCTGTACATTAGATTGACTTTTAGCTGCTGGGTTACTTTGCTGATGATGCTTGCTGCTGGCTGTCACTTCTCCAGCCAATTGCTGTGGCACCAAGAGTTTTCTTCTATAGACACTTCTCCTGTGTATTTAAAACCCCAGGCGTGCCAAGTGAGTACCCAACACAAATACTGTCTGTGTAATGCATGGTTGTGTAATGCAGCCAGACTACGTGAAGGCACTGACAGTGAGATAAAGCTGCCGCCAGCGTGGGATTGTTGTCCACCCGGTCGCAGAGCCAAGGAGCCTGGATGCAAGCTGTGAATTGCAGAGCAGACAGCCCTGCCTGGCCCTGCCTGCCTCTATCTTTATTAAATCTCCACTCTCAGCACAGGGCTGGGCATGCAGCATCACTGACAGCCATGTCCAGGCTCCTGATCCACACAGACAAAATACTAGCCCCACTGAAGTCGCCCAGGGCTGGGATTTGAAGGCAGACAGGGCTTCATCTCCTGCTTCAGGGAGGTCCTGAAGGCTGGTTAAACATTTTCCCTGCTGAGTTAATGCTAGATGTTGGCTGAGGCACTGCTTGTGGTGATGGGGACTGGGCAGCCCAGCCTGCCCTCCCACCCTTTGTGTCCCCAAACACAAACTTCATGCAAGTCCCTTCAGTTATTCTGGTTGAACTGTGGTGGTGACCTTGGTGGTGGCAAAGCCAAGGGCAGGAGACGTGTAGGTTGGTCAGAGCTCTGCCTGGTCCCTGATACCCCATCACCTCCGTGGCATGAGGTGGCTGGAAACATGCTTCTGCTAATCTCCACTGGAGCCATTAGTGCGTTTGCAGAGCAGAATGGCTTCTTGGTCCTCCCCAGCTCACAGGGGGCAGTTAATGATTGCCAAGATGGTTGAGACTTTTGCATGCTCTCCATGGGACAAAGGGGGTTATGGAACTCTGTCCTTGACAGCTGGGTAGGGAAATGGAATCAGAGGACTTCATTTGTCACAGACGGGGAGGGTGTCTTGCAGTAAATGGGTGGGAAATATCTGTTATTTCCCAAACCTTCCAATTTCCATGTGAAAAACACTTCCGTGTGCAGTGTGACTACATCTAGGAGTAAGAAGTAGTAATAAAATCTATCACTGGATGGTAACACTACACCCCTCTGCAGCTGAGCAGGACAGATCCAGGCATCCTGAAGGATGAAGGAGGAACTGCCCCAAGTCCGCCTGGTGCTTCCATCAGTGCCAGCAGCAACCATGCCAGGGAATTTCTTCAGCAACAGAGGAAGGATCGTGGAGACACTGCCTATGGGCACAGGTACTCCTTTCAACCTGCAGACCAGCTCATCCTGGAATCCCTAGGCTGCTTTGATCATGTCAGTAAAGGCACCCAGCACATGAGCTGGAATTAGTGGGGTTAAATGCAACAAAGCAACATGAAGTATAAATAGTAGGTAGTTTCATATTGTACTTTTACTATTCTATGTTACTCCCAAACATCTTGGGCATCATTATATCCCAGCAGGACTGTTCCTGGCACTGACTCCATTGCACAAAGAGATCCAAATCTCTGGAGGCAGTTTTGCTTTGTACCACCAGCTCTTGGCAGGTATCCTCCTCCATAGTTTCCCACTTGGAGACTGCAATGCTCCTACTGCAACTTAAAGCCAGCCTCCATGTACAAACCATTAATCAGTGTTACTTCTGCACGTGGGTGCCCTAATATTTACTTGTAGCAGAATTGATGGCTGGTAATTTTGGACCGTGTTTGTGCTTTATTGAAAGCAGTTAGGGAGATTAAGGTGTCAGCATGGTCAGACCATGAGCCACAGAAAAGGTGGTTTCAGGCAGGTTCAGATCGGTACAGGTGCCATTAAGGTGTAGTATCATAGCATCTATATTGCACTGTAGCTGAAGTCTGAGATAATAAATTAGGCAAGAAATTGTTGCAATCAGATTGTGGTGATAAAGAGGTATTAAGAGTGGACAAAATGCCACCCAGCTGAGAACGGATGTGGCTCTCCCACAGACTTGGTTTTAGGTGGGAGGCACAATTAGCAGGGCTGGAAGTTGCCCAACCTATTTGGGAGTTGATGGGCTTGAGGAAAGGTACTTTGTCCATAAAGTGCTGTAGCAGCTGCTGACATGGATATTCAATAAATGAACACATCAATTGATTAAAATAGTCTTATTGCTTTAACCTGGAGGCTTTGAAAGAAGTTCAAACTGGAACAAGGCATTGATGGTTGGCAGATCAAAGCCAGCATTTCTGTGTGTGAAGAACCCACAAAACATGTGATTTAGAGGTTAGCCAAATTGAACTCTACCACTGCTTACAATTAGCCCCAAATAACCTTTTGCTGCTCCTGGTGATCTATATGAAAACACCTCTTACATGCTCCAGGATGCTGAGATACTGTCTAAAGTGTTGCCCAAATCCCCTGCGTTTTTGCTGAATTCTGGTCTATCTGTGCTCATCTGCAGCAGCTGGCACTGATCCAGAGACCTCAATGAAATCATCCACTGGAAGAAACTTTTGAGGATTAGTGAGACTTTTTCCCATCTGCGATGTCAGTGCACAAAAATCTGTCAGCTCAATTGTTCTGCTGCAAAGTCTTCCCATGTATGGTGTTGAGGTTTATTGGATTCAACAAGCTGGTGCACGTTTGCTGAGATGACACCACTTTCTTGTTAAAGAGACAAAGCCAGCAGCGTGCCCCACTGCCTAATAGCACTGCTAATTCCCCGCTGGCCTTGGCTGGAGGCAGTACTGCAGTTTGGATGAAGTTCCATAATATCTCGAGGGCTGCCAAAGGCAGTATAACACCCTCCTCCCTTCAGAACTGGCTCTGCCTTCCCTGTGGAGGTCATGAGTAGCTGTTATAGGGGCTGTTGTGAGAAACTGGGGATTCCTCTCTCTTGTAGGGGCAGAGCAATGGGTTTGGGAGGGTTACTCACTGGCAGGGAGCTCGATTGTGCACATTACTCTGCTCCCAGCTCATTATGGGACACTTTATTTTGGCAGGTTTTGCAATCAGGACTGGCAGGCACCCAGGAGTTGGTGTCCAGGCATATCCTGGTGCTCCCAAGCCAGCAACTATGAAATCTTCTGCCATGGTGCTGTCTGTGTCATGGGAGGGGTTCTGAATGGGGTGTCTGAAACATCACAGCACCCAGAGCTTGCTCCATCCTCCAGATGAGCCCAATCATCCCCTGGCCCCCTTGTCCATCCCTCTATGCACACTTTCCCCAGGGTGAGTAGGTTTTCAATTGAAGCTGTCATCTTGTATTACTCCTGATCCCTGGCCACAACCATAGCTAGTTTCACTATCATATTGCAAAGGACTTTATGAAATATAAAGTTATTGGTGTTACATTTCATTACCACTCTTCTGACCTCTACAATTCTGTAGCACTTCTTGGGCTAGAGCAAAGCTGAGGCTGAATGCTTCCTAGCCACTCTCTCAAGGGTGACCAACAGCATTGGTCTGACAGTATCAACTGGTAAATTTAGGCTTTCAGAACTAGACAGGCTCCCTGTTGGTCTGGATCAGGGACCAGGCTCACGTTACTGCAGCTCCATGGGAGCAGCAGGCAGGTGGCTACTTTGCTGCCTAGTCGAGTGTAAAATTGCAAATGATCCCAATAGCACTTGGTGTTATTTTATTCATAAAGAAAACACAATCTGACACAGATGAGCACTGCGCTGACCTCCGCCTGCCTCTGTCACCAATGCCATTCCCCTCCCAGACCCTCGCAACAAGCCTGGCACAGCCCTCCTGTGGCCATGAACACTGGATAATTGAGTCTGGTTTCACACAGGCTGCCCAGAACAAGGTGCAAAGACCAGCTAAAGCAGGGAAGCAGCAGGATGGGAAGGGGAGCTCGCTGGAGCTGTCAGCTCCGAGGCAGGGAGCCCCACTGAAGCTGCTCCCTGGCTGCAAAGGGGATGACCTGTGGATGGGGAGATGGAGCGCGACGCACCGGACCTCAGTCAAAAACTTGCTGCAGATTAATGAGAGCAATCAGTGTCAGGGCTCAGCCCCACGGCAGCTGGTGTGCAAGGCTCATTTGTCAGCATTCAAGCTGACTGTGAAGCCTGATGTCCCACTGTGAAGGGCATGCTTTTTGGCAGCTCTGCAGCACAGACTGGAGCAGTGCATCCATCCGTCCATCAGCATCAGGTGTCGATGGACTTGCTGTTCTCCCTTGGTCCTAACGAAATCTTCACCTGCAGTTCAGTGCTTTTTAATCTGGTCCTTAGCAATGTGCAGAGCATATAATGCTGCTTCATGCCAGCACAAAGCCAAATTCTCACCCTCCTTATCTGCATCGCCCACCTCAATGTTGTTAGCAATCGTTAAGCTGTTGCTATGGATAAACCACTCTTTTCCTGTCTCAGGAGCTTATATTTTGCTCTGTGCTGGAGTTGTGGTACCA
Organism: Loriculus beryllinus; assembly: GCA_039877255.1. NCBI lineage: Eukaryota > Metazoa > Chordata > Aves > Psittaciformes > Psittacidae > Loriculus > Loriculus beryllinus. The sequence goes on along the minus strand of JBCJKH010005411.1, from coordinate 26,835 downwards.
CTGGTGATGTGAAAGACTACTCCACTACTCCTGGGGATGCTTCTGACTACATAGGAAGCACATCAGTCACTGGCACAAAAGCACTTCAGCAGTTTTGGAGCAAATTGCTGTCATGCTGCAGAAGGACCATTAAGACACTCTAAAGTGCCTTGAAGAATGGTATTTTGCAAAAGTAAGGCTTATGCCACATAACTTATGGGGGCAATATTTGTTTCTGGCAGTGTGCCACACTGTCCTATTGCTGTCAGGCTGCATTGGCATCATGACTCCATTTCAAAACTAGGGCCTACATCAGGGTCCAAGGGTAGTTCTGCATCCGAAATATGCTTTTCTGACAACAACCTTGTTGTGCTCTTTATCTGCACAGGGTCACTAGGATTGGTCCTTAGCTTGCAAAAATGAGGTTTAGGGCAGAAATTCCCTAGGCACCTCTGGTAGCAGCTGGAGAGGCAAAGTGGGGTGGTCTATTCCCTGCACCCAGCAGCAAGCTAGGTCCTGGAGCAGACCTGAAAGGGAAGAGGCCAAAAGGCAGGAGGTTTGGCTGTTACCTGGGCTGAGATGCTACCTGCCAGGCTGCCCATCACCACAGGCTGCTCACGGAGGAGGCAATGGAGGAAGAGGTGAGGCACGCCTGTTAGCTCAGGGTTCATGAAGGGGCAGCAGGCGCCACTTGAACAAGCCCCCCAGGAGAGGAGCGAAGCAGCGAAGCCTTTAATTGCTTTCATCCATTTTCATTTGAGGGCTGCTGAGCCTTCCCAGACCTGGGAGCTGCTGCATTTCCTAAGCAGCGATCTTCCCATTAGCACATTGTGCAGCTCCCTTCAGTCCCAGCACTCTTCCATGGCTCCTTTGAAGCCATGCAGGCAGCACTGACTGGTACTGGCCAGCCTCTGCTCATCCTCTGGAGTGGCTGGCAGCATCTACATCCTGCCCAGCACCTTCAGCATAGATCACCCCCCTGTATCACAGCTTCCCATGCACAGACTGGTGTGATGTGCTCCATCACCTTACTGACTACATGTCTTGTGCTTGTGTACACACCCCTGTGCTGCTTCAGTGCAAAATCAGCTCTCTAGAGAGTCAGTATGGGTATTGTGGCACTTGGTTTTTCACTGTGATGAGGGGTGCAGCATACAAACTGCTGATTTAGTGCAGCTGCAGAAGGAGCAGCGGGGAAACACAGAGCCTTAAACTGGAGCAGCTGTGTCCAAATTAGTTCCCGCCTGCACCGAGTCCATATAAGCCCTCTCAGGACCAGAGCATTAGTTCCTTTGGAGGTAGGGAGTGGGTTACAGCAGGTGCTGGAGCTGTTTTACCTGTTCTGAGCTGAGACTTGGAATGAAGAGGTAAGAAATAAAACTGTGGTCTCTTTCCAGGAGCTAGAGCAAGCCACTGTAATGAGATGCTGCAGCATTTTACTTTCTTTGAAAACTACAAAAACCTGGGGCAATGTCTCTTTAATCAGAGCTCCCAGATGTCACCAGCTGTGTGACTTTAAAGGGTTGAAGAAGAGGCAAAATAATGTTGCCTTAGAGGGCTTCTGTGGAGTTTTTGGGACCAGTTCTGCCCCAGCTCTTCCATGCTAGGCTGTGTTGTGTCAGACAGATGAGAAAACTTACAAGTGTTTGCTGTCTTGTGAGCCTGAGTTGTTGTTTTCAGGACATGTTATTTTTTCTCAGAAATGGGTTTTTTGTCAGTGATCTCCCCACTCTCATGAGGCACTTAAGGGGGTTTCCTGTTGTATAAAGTCATAAGCTCTCACTCCTGCTCCTCTGAACCAAACCTTGGTGCAGGCAAACCCTTCTCCTTGAGCATTGTGATGCTCCGGGACACTGAATCATTCTGGTTCTCAATTAGCATCTGAGTTCTGGCTTCGTTCCCGGGGCCAGTGTCATGAAACAACTGGTGGCATTCAGTGGCTGCCGGTGGGACTTGTTCTGCTTATGGGCCCTGGCATTCATGGCCCCTCTTGCTGAAAGCAGAGTGGCAGCCCTGGCCAGCAAGGGGGGATGGCTGCTCCAGCAGCAGAGCAGGCAGGGTCCCTTCAAGGGCTCTTGTGCAGCCTGGGCACAGGAATGCCTTGAAAGAACTGGCAGGGTGTCGTAGTTTAAACTCAGCCATGCAGTCTCTCCCTGTCCGTCCCCCCCGCCTTCCTCCTGCCCCCGCTCCTGGAGGGATGGGGAGGAGGATGGAAAGAATGTAACTCCCACGGATAAGAACAGTTCAGTAACTAAGGTGTAACACAAACCACTGCTGCTACCACCAATAATAATAATGATAAGGGAAATAACAAGGGAGCTCACCGCCCACCAACTGATACCCAGCCTGACTGAGCAGTGATCTAACCCTTCTGGGTAACTGCCTCCAGTTTACATCCTGGGCATGACGTGCTGTGGTATGGAATACCTCTTTGGTCAGTTTGGGTCAGGTGTCCTGTCTCTGCTTCCTCCCAGCTTCCCCTCCTCCCTGGCAGAGCATGAGACTCACAAAGTTCTATGGCCAGTCTAAACATCTGAGCAGTAACTAAAAGCATCGGTGTTATCAGTGCCGTTCCCAGGCTGAAAGTCAAAAACACAGCGCTGCACCAGCTACTAGCACCAGCTACTAAGAAGGACAAAAATGACTGCTACTGCTGAACCCAGGACACTTCTCATCAGACATTTTGGACTTCTCGCTGCATCTTGTTACCAAGCCCTTTATAAAATGTGAATGAATGCATGATCTATAAGTGTTGATTTTTGAGGGTTTTGTGTTAACTTTTGAAATAGTGTATGGCACTGCTGCTGCCAGAGCAGAAGAGCTTCAGGTGGTGTAAATGACCTGTGTTGTATTTCTTCTACTTTAATAACAACATCTGTGAATATCAAAAGGCACTAGCTGTTTCTGCATTCAGTTGTGATCTTTCCCATTGCTACTTATTGATGAGGATTAGGTAAGCAGCACCGTGTACTTAACACTGGCACCATATTTTATAGCTAGAAATTCCTAATTCTTGAATCTGTTGCATCTTCATGAAGTATCTTACTTCTCCAACCCCACTCCTTGTCTTGAAATTAACTGTCCTCATGAGCTTTCTCAGGATGCTCAGTTCTGAAAGTGACTGCCCAAGAAGCAGGAAGCTCGCACATCAGGGTAGTAAGGTAGTGAGATAGATCTTTCTGGTGATTTCATTTGACTAGTACTCTATTCCTCTTTTATCTATCAAACAAAAAATAGAATAAAATTGTTTTACCTCTTGGAAAATACTCAATGTTTTAACTGCATTTGCAGCTTGTTCTGTGATTAAATAAGAGAAGTGGCAGCAGTTTGTCTCTAAATATCATTTGTACAGTTCTTAGGATTTCTGGGATGTGTTAAAACTTAAACAGGGAAAGTTTAGATAGGATATAAGGAAGAAGTTCTTTACTATAAGGGTGGGGAGGCACTGGAACGGGTTCTCCAAGGAAGTTGTGAATGCTCCATCTTTGGTGGTGTTCAAGGCCAGGTTGGACAGAGTCTTGAGTGGTAACATGGTTTAGCGTTGAGGTGTCTCTTCCCATGGCAGGGAGGTTGAAACTTGATGATCTTAAGGTCCTTTCCAAGCCTAACTATGATTCTGTGTCTCAAACTTTGTAGGCTGGAGATGCCAGCTACTTTGTAAGAGTAGGGTTGATATCCTTGGTTCACTTCTGATGCTTGTATGCGCAGGTACGCCAGGAGATCTGGTTGGATGCAGTGATAAGCGGGTTGGGTGTGAGGCTGAGCTCTGCCTTGGGAATAGTGTATGCATGTCTGTCTACACTGCTATTCTTTCTGAAAGTGTCTTTAAATAGCTTATTTTTATGTGTCAGGAAGTCTATTTTGAAAGCAAAATAAATCTTGTGCAGAAGAAGTGTGCTGAGTAGGTTGCTAAGCACTTTTTATTAGCTGCTAGTCCTTACCTATTCCTATTCCTATATCTAAACTTTTCTTTTATTTCTATTTTTCCTTAATAAGTGTGTTCTGTTGCAATTTTGTCTCTTAATTCAGTGAGCTAGGATTTCCTTATGATGCTTATTTTGGTCCTAGTATTCCTCTTGCTATGAAAAGTTGCCTTCTCCTGTCCACTTATAACAAATATTTTTAAAACAGACAGCTCTGAACCTATTGAGCTAAGATTTGTCTCTGGTGAGCTTCAGTGCCGAGCCTGGCAGATACTGCTCTTTGGGGCAGTCCTGTCTCCCAGCCCAGGTGTGCAGTGGGTTGCTTCTTTTTTTTCCTCCACTCAGAAGTCAAGTAGTGCTAGACTGTAGTTAGGCAGCCTATACAAAGTGGCTTTGGGCCAGAAGTTCCAAAAAGAACCACAACTACCTACATTTACATGGACCAGTATTTTTAAAACAGTCAGTTCCTCAAAAGAGAAGAGAACACTGAGTGTAGGAGGTGCTGTGAACAGCCATGATCCAGAAACAGTTGGTACCCTCAGTGTCAGTGTAGTCATTTCACATCTTGAAGTAAGACAGCAGAAGCACCCAAAGAAGCTTGAGGATTTCAGGTCAGTGCCCATCCATAAAGATGAAATATCTTAGAATGTATGCTTGATCTCATTAGTATCTGAGCAGTAAGTGCAGATCTGTGGACCTGATTCGTGCTGTTTCCTCAGGTTAACTACAAAACCTTTGACAGTGGCATGTTCATCATGGGATTGGATTTCAGTATGTGAGCAGTGCATTACTACAAGCAGAAAATACGTTCTTGCCAGGCTTTGATAAAAATTTGGTTAATGTCACCAGGAAATGAAACCATTTCATAAAGCCTTTCTAGGATACTTATCAGAGATAGAAGATTTGTGTGGTAAATATTTCCCAGGCATCAAGATGATAGGAATGGAAATACAAATACCTTAGAAAGTTCTATTTTATTTTGTTGTACCAGTTTACGGTTTATACCTAATCATTACTCCTAATCATCAAATAGCTGACTCCTGTGCCCTGTTGTCCAAAAAGTGATGTCTGAACTTTGTATGTTTGTTAATCAGGCTTGTATCTGAGAACGTGGAAGTCCATATGTAGCTTGTAAGAAAAATTAAGATAAAAACAGAAGACCACGATGAATGACTTGGACTTGGCATTGCCAGAATGGTTTGTACTATATTCTGTTTTCATCAGTGAAAGGACTGGGCCTCTTGAAAAGTTGAGCTATTTAGTGAGATACTTATTGTTCCTAAAAGCCTTTTTGGATTGCTCTGGTGAAAATGGTTACTGTAAGGTCAATTTTGTAGGCTTCAAGCTATGCCTGTCATAGGACACAACCGAATCAGCCAGGTTTTGCACTAAGGGCAAAGACAAATGCCCTGGTTTTGATTGTGTTGTTGCTGTCAACAGCTAGTGTATTATTCAGAAAGTCTCCAGTTTGGCTTTCTGTCAATAGAAACAGTTGTAGTAAAATGCCACCTTTTGCAGCTGCATTGTTCCACATGTCACTCACATTGCAGCAATAAAATGATGTTCTGAGGCCTGAGGCCTCAAGATTTGGTTTAAATCAGTTATTTTACAAGTTCTTTTTTTGAACAGCTTTTTTTTTTTTTTTTTTTTTGTTAGAAAATACCCTACTAGCCTGGAACTGTGCCTTGTCTGTCAGGTGAATCAAGAACTCTGTTCACTTGTGTCGGCAGGGTTTGACTCTTCAGGCTCCCTTCCCTATTGTGTTGTGGGTCCCTGTGGCACACAGGAGGCAGGTCTCTCCCTCTGCACATCAACACACACTTCACTAGGGCTTGAGCAATTTCATTTACTTTCTTCAGAAATGTGCTGGTCTCAAAGATCTGCAGGGTAGCTGTGCAGCATAGCAACTGACCTGTGTGAAACGCTGTGTTCCTGATGTAGCGGCAAGGACAGGCACGGGGTTTGGACTGGGAGTAATGCAGCCTGTGTTTGATCAGTACAGCTGATGCTGCTTAGCACTGCTGTCTGGGAAGGACAGTCATTACTCTTCACCTCCATGAATTTGTACTGACAATGCCCTTGGAAAGTCATGAACATGGGTTGGCCTGCAGTAAAGGTGCAGTGACACTGGGGCCTCTTCCTCTTTGCAGCCACCGTTGTGTGATGGGTTCACTTTTGCCAAGAAACTCTCCTAGCTCTGCAAGCCTTTCCACGTAGGCATGAAAATGGTGGCTCACGAACTCCAGTTTCTGCAGACCAATAGTCTGGTGAGACTTCTGACAACAGTCAAGCTTAGATCCGTGATGTTAGCAATGAAGTATGGTTTGCTTTTATTGAAGAGCATAGCTTCAAGTTTACAGGTGGGTGTTTTGCAGTGATGTGTTAGGTGGTCCTTAGCTGTTACCTGCTCTCTACTGGAAGAGTGTAAGGTCTGTTGTCTTTACAACAGCTTATATTAGCCATTCTTAATCCAGTGCCAGCAACATCATGTGAGTTAGAGGGAACTGATGAGTTAAAATTGACTTGTCTAATTTTGTCTGAAATGGGTTAAGGGGCAACTCAGTTGACTTCAGTGAAGTTTCACTGCAGTATAGCAGCTGCCCTTTCGGTGAAGCTTCACTGAAAATATCCTGTGGCAGAGCAGTATCAGCATCTTACATGACATCAGTCTTTGAAAAGCATCTGTTGTTTTTTTTGTGGGCTGTTTTTTGGTGGTGTGGGATTTTTGTTTGCTTGGGGTTTTTGTTTGTTTGTTTTGTTGTGTTGTTTTTTTTTTTTTCCAGTCAAATTACAGTCCAAATTTCAAATTTTAAGATTAAGGCTGTAGTAGTACCTCTTTTAGTTGTAGTCTAGGTAAATCATTTATTTGTTCACTGTACCTGTGGTCTGAGTTTTCCTGCATTGGACTCAGCAGTTTTTACTGCTTGCAGTCACACCTCCTTTCTGTGTTAGGAAAGTGCTGTAGAACAGAAAGATAGAATATTTAGTGAATGGCTTCATAGGATTTCAAAGAAAGCTGGACTGCCTGCCTGACATCAATATCGTAGGCCGCCTTATATTCTTGCTTAGGCATGTACTTTCACCTTCGGTCATGCAGATACAAAAAATTACTTTCTTGCTTCTAAAAGTAGTTTAGATAAGCAAATTTAGGTTTCTGTAGGTTATTAAGCAAATGCCCTGCTGCTGAACCATACTGCTTAATCAGTTACTGAAATAAGATTCTCAGAGAGCCATTTTAAGGACATTAAATCAATAACAATAATTGCAACCATTTCCATTTGTCCACTGGAGCCTGCTAAGAGTCTGTTTGGGCTAGGTCCAGATTCTTTTAGACAGGTTGAGATATTATCTTCCTTCAAACCTGGCAATCTCACATGCTGTTTGTCAGCAAGTGCCTTGTTGTTGTGCAAGGTCAGATTTTAGATCTACTGCCGGAAAGCTTCCCCATGACACAGACAACATAACACTTAAGAACTAATGTGTGGTAAGCAGTGTTCTGGAGACGTAGGGTTAACGAGAAGGCATTTGCTTTTTTTTTTTTTAATACCATGTGGAGACCATAATTGTGTGGTTTTGCTTTTAAGTGAGACACCAGGAAGGGGAATTTCTTCAGTTGTGTCCTTTCAGCAGTAGTATGTGACCTTGTTTTATTTATGGCTTTCTACTTTTGAAGATGCTGAAAATACGAAGTATTAACAAATCTCAGCAAGTCTGGTGAATGTTGCCGTTCTGTTTCTCTTTGTATTTCTTGCTTTTATTAAAGGAAAAAAGTGCAGGTCAAAGGCTTCTTGTTGATGAAAAGGTATTTAACAAGTTCATTAACTAGCTCTGGAAGAAAGGACGTCATTTGGAGTTCATCTTTGCAAATGCAGTATTCAGAATGGAGAAAGTATTGCCCAGCAGCTACTGCACAAAATCTGATTAACAGCTGAGCACTTCATAAGATATGAATTAGGACTGTGAACAGATAGGTGTTCTTCATAAAATGCATATTACTCCTTGTTCTTTTTGGGCAACCTTACAGGGATAAGGCTGAGCTATATTTTTCTCCCACCAAAATGGTTAAATACACCAGTGCCAATATCTTGCCATTGCTCACATGAAACATGTTTTCTAGCCCAACCTGATCCCCAGCTACCTTTTTCTTATTTCAGAAAGTCAGTTTATAACTCCGAACTAAACACAAATAAGAAATTATCTTTGTTGAGAATATATTATATCTTTTACTCCCAGCTGTTTTAATAGTACTTGTAGAATGACTTAATTTATTTCCCCTAGCAATTAGGATTATATGACAGCTGACTGTTACAGATAATTGTCCTTCAGGCTTTTTCTAAAGAATAGGCAACTGAAAACAGAAGATTAAATGAGACATTTTTGGTAGTAGCGTGGAGTAAGCATTTTCCACTATGGATCTTGAGGCAGAAAATGCTGATAGCTTCGAAGGACTTGGAGGGGTTTGTTCTTCTTGCCTTGCCCATCATCATCTTGTGTGCTTGGAATAACATAGAAGAACTGGGAATTAAAAGGAAATACTTTAAAAAAGTAGTGTTTGGATATCTAGGTGGCTATTTAATCTCTGGTAGGGTATTCTTTATTTTTACAATAACCCTTTCTAGAGGGGTTAGCCTGATGTGGAAGTCTCTGTCCCAACAGAATAAAGAGATTGCATTTTTCATGGCAAAGTCTGCATTGCTGCTTCATTACTTCATTTGTATTTATTCAGAGGCTTGAAAATACTGTTCTGTGCCTTGAAGCTCGGGAGTAAAAGGAGTGATTATTCTTGGTGATTAGAGGTTGTATAAGAGCTGCTTGGAAAGGGAGTATTTATTTTAAACTTTTAATATTTAAATACGAATGTTCTTAAATAGTAGTCACTGCTCTTGATTCTCACTTTCCTCAGCTTCAATCCTGCTGTTTTTTAACCACTAAAATGATTTTTAGTGTAAAGGGTGTATGTGTGTCCATTTTTGTGTGCGTCATTCATTACTAGACATCTCTTTCAAGCATCTCTGAGGTAGGGGAGAGTTAAGTAGTTCACATTAATTTTCTCCACTTCCTTCCATTTAAATTTAACTGAAGTTAGTTTAAATTAAACTAAACTTAGTTGCTGTTTGTCTTAAAGGTCTATTCCCCCACTTCATTTAAAGATGACCTTTTTTAGTCCATCTTTTCTGCTCTGTGTTCGACATTGACCTTTGGTTTTGGCCATCTCTGCTGTTCTGCTTGTATGCCTGTTTGTGCTGCACTTCTGCAGCATTTGAATTGGAGATTCAGTCCAAGAAATCATGCTGCCGTTTTGCCAGAAGCTGACACCAGCCATCTGGTAGAATTACAATTCAGTATCAGTAAACCCCATAATCTGGGGAATGTACCAAAAATTACTTCTGTGATTAGTGGACAGGAAAGAAACTGAGACAGAAGTCAGTTGGGTACTCTATAAATCACTTTGAGGTTTTCAGACCAAGCATCTTAATGGCAGTGTTCTTGCTGCCAAATGCTGTTTTGCTTTTTGCCTTCAGAATATTTGCATTAATAATAAGCAATTCTGCTTGCAAGTTATTTATGCTCCTATGGTGCAGCTTTGCAAAGCAGCACCATGCTAGGTAACACCAAATGAATTTGGAAAGCAGTTTAGCATATTGTACTCCTAAGGTCTATAGGTTTTCCCATTGAAAATGCATCTCAGCCCCCTTACCACATTCAGCAGTGTTGTGAATACTGAAGAAAAAAGTTATGTTAAGGCCACTTTGGCCATGCCATGCGAGCCTCTATGTTAAACCTGTGAAATAAATCTGCACTGGAACTGGGCAGGTTTTAGTCAGCAGTTCAGTAATACACTTTGCCTCTATGTCAGTTTGGGGGTGGAGAGCAGGTTGACAGCAGCTCTAGTTTGTGTGCATTCCCATGGAAAGGTGGTCAGCTAACCAAGCCTGGGTAGCCGTGCATGTGCTGCATGTTCTTCAGCTGTTGAACGTGTGTGTTAAACCAAGATGGAATGTGTTTCTATTTTAAGACTTAAAATGGTGATGAATTTACTATCTTCCTAGTAAGCTATTACAGTGAGTAATTATCCTCATAGTTAACTCCATTTGTATTTTTCTCATTTCAGCATTCAGTGATTGGATCTTGCTTTTTGTCTAGGAGAAAATCTGTGTTTTCCTAGACAGTTGAAAAGAAAGTTGTTCCTGCATAGTAATCACATTTTTCGGGATGTCAAGGCTGAGATTTCTAGCTCCTTCTGTTGGTACCTATAGCTCTATAGCCAAGTTTACTACTTCTGCAAGACTATCAGTGTCATCCTTACAGGTCCTCATGCTCCTTTGCTATGGATGAAAGGTCTTGAGCTGCATAAACCCGTCCTAAGCAGGTGTTGCTCCAGGCAGCTGGGGAGGTCCCTATATGCAGTGCTCTTGATGATGCTGTAAAACTGACCATGAGGACTTCTGTTAAAGGGAATACGGGTGGTCTGATCTGGGGACAGAAAACATATATAGAAAGTGAAACACAATGCTTAATGCTGTGGAGGTTTTTGAGCCAGCTTGGACAGCTATCGCAACTACCACAGACCCACAAGCCTTAATTACTTACTTTTTGGGAAGAGGCACAAATCCAACCCCCAGATTAACCAAACTTGTAAAGTTTTAGGGACTGCCTAGTCTCCTGTTGTACTGTAAGAGGATTTGTGATTCTTTTAAGAGATTCTGTACTACATGCGTGTGTCATGAAATAAGAGTTGGGATGAATCTGTATATTTCCAGCCTTTGCTAGGTAGGCATGCAGTAGTGTGTTTAATTTTGAAGGGAGCGTAATAAATTGCCTGGCTAGATTTCTAATCTGAGAATTTTTCAGCCCACGTGCTTCTCAAATAATGTAGCTAAAGATACTCTGTTTGTGCTGCTATAAGTATGATCTAATGTTTGCTTTTGGCAAGAAGCTCTTCCTTGTTAGTATGCACAGAAGGCATAGTTTACATGAGACTGAAATGCTAACAGATAGAAACTTGCAGTTCTAAATTGAGCAAACAAGTGCTTGTGTTATATCACTAGCAGTAGTAGTACAGGCTTGTAATTTGATGGGGAGGAGCACCCAAGAACCCCGACAAAATCACACACCCGCCCAACAGAATCATTATGCAAGGTAAGATCTTATCTAGAGAGATTAAATTTATTACAGGAATCCAAGTAATGGTACAGTTGCCAAAGCAGAAAGGATAAGACAAAGTGACTGAAAATTGTGTGCAGATGACTTGCTTGTTTTGTTTTCAATAGTTGCTGGAAAACTTGGCACCCTTTAAATAACCCAAAGCTTTTTTTCCTGCTTTCCCTTTTCTGCTAAAAGGGGAAAGAAGCCTTTCATTAGTCACACATGATAGTTAACTTCTCACATTTTACAGCTTAATCCTTTTTCTTTAAAGAGTTTTTAGTGAAAACACAAACTAGCCATTTTCTGTATAACAGAATAAAGCTACTAAAAATAACACAAGTATTTATATGAACACAATAAGATCAGTCAAAATACTGATCTCCTCGTAATGTGGATTGTTGCCTCCCATGATATCTTTCAAGGAATTTAGATGATTTTGTTCTAAATTATATCCATTCAGTCTTCTTGGTGAAAACATAATAATGCAGAATTAAAAATAAGGAGTAGCTTATATACTTCTGCTATTGGTCTTGGGTTTCAGGGGTTAAAAGGTATGAGCAGTGTTCTTGATAAACAGATATGAGCTCCCCACTTCTGCTTAACACTGTATTGGTGCTAACTTACCACTTGGGATATGGTTTTGAGGAAGGAGACTCTTTTTTTTTTTTTTAATACAGTTTTCTTGCTAATGGAAGATTGAGATTTTCAGCAATTTCTTCGTGGGTCACTTTCACATTTCCCTCTGACCTCCACCCAATCCTTACCACGGTATCGCACAATAATTCTCATCTTCTTAAGTATTGGATTTTAAGGTAAAACCCAACTGGTGTAACACATTATTCACTAGTGATTTGCACTGATATTTTTCTTCTTTTTGAATCAAGGAAAATCCAGGCTTTTTTAACACTTCAAATACAAGAATTAAAGTAATGAATTACTTACAAAGATACGTTCCCAGAAAAAAAAAGTCAGTGGTTTTCTCTCTTCTTGCTGTGCATTGATTGCTTTAATTTTGTCACCAGGTCTCTATTAATACATTTTATAGCATGATTCTCTGTGCTAGAGTGATAAAACTTGTACAACTTTAACCCAAATTGGTTTCCCCCCCCCCCCCCCCCCCCCCCCCCCCGCGAATTCTGTGTGGGTTATCTCTTCTGTGTAAAATTTTAGCCAAGCAGTCCTGTTTTTGTGGAAAACACACAAGGAGGAAGAAAAGGGCTTTTGATGCAGGGGATTGGAACTAGATGATCTTAAGGTGCTTTCTAACCCTAACAATTCTATGATTCTATGATTTAAAGCATTAAGACTTGACATTCCGTGCTTTTGTAAGGTGAGTCTGTGGAATCCAGTTTACCTGTAATGCATTCAAATTTGGTGTTTGTATGTCCATGAGCCCTGCAGGTGGTTGTGTTGCCTACAGGAATGGGATGAATCTGTGTGCGCCCTGCCTGTACACAGCAAAGGAAGCACATTGCATCTTTTTGCAGCTTTTCCCACAGTCATTATCTGTGAAGGCAAAATGAGTCTGTATTGAAGAGACTGGGCCAGGTCATCTTGAGCTTCTTATCAACTCATACGCCCAAGTCCTTCTTCTCAGGGCTGCTCTCAGTCCATTCTCCACCCAGCCTGTAGTTGTGCTTGGGATTGTCCTGATGTGATCATACCTACCATAATCTAAAAAATAAGTATGTTGACTGCTTGTAGCTCAAGCTTTCTTCTAAACTTGCTCATGAAAGGTCTATTAATCTCTCTGCTACCTCTAATACTTCCATGTCACTCATCTCTAAACCTGCTAAATATACGTAGATTAATGTAGCAGTTACTCATTTCCTGAACTACTTTTTGTATTTTTGTCTTCTAGTGGGTTTTGTGTGCTATTTCGTATTTTATCCTGTATTAAATATTTTGCCTGTGTCTACCGAAAGAGGTAGGATTACATGATAGGTCCTCCCTACCCTTTTGTCTTTCCAGCCCAGAGTTAAAGTTTTCTTTATAATGGCTTTGTTGTGTTTGTCCCAATAAATTGATAGCCAGGGACATCACTCTGCCATGCGCTTACTGCCCAGGTGTTGTCAGCTGTTGTCCCTCGTCTGAATCCCTTCGCTATCTGCAGGAAATGAATCAGAATGGAGCAGTGTCTGGGACTATAAATTAGCACTGTGGGCTACAAGGAATTGGGAAAATGAGGCATGAGATTAGAGAGGGAGCAGTGTTAAGAGGAAGTCCTGGGAGAAATATATAAGTTTGAATGTTGAAATAGGGAAAGAAGGAATAAGGTCTGTTGAAGCAGGATTGTGAGGCTACTAGAAGTGGGTGAACAGATGGGAGAGGCACCTTATAGTAGGCTCTCTGTGGTGAGAAAACTGGAATTCTCTTTTTTCAGAAACACTTAGGAGTGGAGGTCAGGGCACAAGGGCATCAGAAGGTATATGCAGTGTTGGAGCCAGGTTATGGTGGAGATGGGGATAATTGAAACTGGCCGCACAAGAAGATTAGAGGCACTGGGCTTCACTAAATTTGCTCAGGAAGCTCTAATTGTAATATTTCTTATTTTTTCTTAATGAATACTAAATCTAGTTTTTTGTGTGCTGTCAGGTTTATGTTCAACATAAATAATTGGAGGGGCAGTTTCATTTAATGTTGGTTACTTCAGCCATTTTGGACTGAATAAACAACATGAGTTGGTTGGTAAAGCATATTGAGGGAGAGTGGAAAAGGGAGCAAGACAACTTTTAATCCAACAGAAAAGTTAAGTGTGCTGCTCCACAAAGTGTTAGCAGATCTTTGCTGGGCAGGCTGAAGCAGAGAATCTTTTTAGTTGTTAATATGTTCTGGACCTTGGCGCTGCAAATAATGGAACTGACAGAGAGATTTGAGATGTGTATACATTTGGAAGAAGTAGTGTTCTTAGGAAAAGCATGCATGCTTGGAGAATGAGATGTATTATTAATGATGTACTTTGTTTTGATGAAAAATTACTTAAAGTTTTAAAGCTGTATGTTAATCTTGCTCTAATCAATGTTTTGTGCTGGTGAAATATGGAAAACATTATTATTTTGCTTATACAGTGTATTCAACTCAGAATTTTATGACTTGAGTTCATTGCTATTATCAAGTTTCCCATCCTGTGCAACACAGCAAAATTCTTCTCTTGTAACTTTTCTTTAAAGCTCGTAACTTCAGTTCAAGTTGTGGTTTACCTAAGTGTCTTGTTTTTGTTAAGCCATTGCATGAGGACTTGTCCACTACTGTAACCTGTAGAAGAAGGTGGTGGATTCCTCATTTGTCTTTGTTCAGTTTCAGTTTTCAGTTATTGCATGTTGATAGTTATGGGTTGTTACTTTGCTGTTGTTCAAAATCTTTCAATATACAAACTGTGTAGCTAGTAATCAGACCAATATACCGTATATAGTAGGTTGCTTGCTTGTAGTGTTTTGTGCTGTTAGCTGTCATGGCTGTACGCTTACACACTTTTGGTTGTCTTTGAACATGGTCCACAATCTGACCAGTATTATGTTGTTTATTTCTACGTGCTTGGTGTTAATTATCTTTGTATGCATATTTTTCAAATGAGCTTAGCAGTCTTAGGTGGCTGGCAGCGCAGGTGTGTGTCTGTCGTTGGGTGCATTGGCACTCTATGTTTTAGTCTGGATTTGGATCCAGAGCTCGCTTACAAGTGTAGCTGCTGATTGTCCACACCTGCTCCCCAGTAGAAAGAGTTAAAGCACAGCTGGTTCAAGCACCTTCTGGGTGAAACTAAAACAGATAATGTGCTCCAGCTGGGAGAGTCAGTTTAGGTCCCAGCAGTCATAGCTGGAAAAAACAGCTCTTTCTTCTTCCTAGAGCCTCATTATGTGGTTGCTGAGTCTCAGCTTGGCACATCTGTTCCTACTGCACTGTTGGCTAAAGACGAGCTAACTTTAAGTTGCCAGCACCAGTGTCAATCTTGGGCCTGATGTGCTTGTAAGGATTTTATTTTTTCTTTGAGAAGGTAGGTTGGGATGTTGAAATGAAATCATAGGAGCTCCTTAGCTTGGGTGGGATGTTTCTTTTTTTGCTTACTACTTACCTCAGTTCGGTATTACTCAATTTTTGACAGGTTATTTATATAGGCTTAGGATAGTTTTCAAAAAGTCAGTCTGCCTTTCTAATTTCAAAGTTAATTCTTTAAAACCTTTTCAAGTTCTGGTATACTTTGTGAAAGCAACAAAAGCCTTTATCCTCATCCTCACCTCATTTCCCTTCTCTTTACAGTTTCAAGTGATAAAAAAGGAATTATACTAACCAGCACTTTCCCAGTTTTGGGTTAGTTGTATGTTTTCGTAGTTAAAAAATGTTTAACAACTTTTGTATCTACTAGAGGGACAGAGGTATTTCAATAATAAAGCAAGAAGTGAAGTTGTCATCCTCCTCTCTCAGTACAGAATATAACCTACTGTAGATAAATCTGAGGCATTTTCTCTATAGTTTCTCAGTGTTGCTTGTCATTTCTTAGAGGTGGTTTTGAGCATCTGTTGTTCTGGTATTTTTATAAAGTGTCTTGTGTGCAAATTTAATGGATAAAGAATTCTGTTTAAGCAGCATTTAAACTTCAATATATATGGGGGATACATTCATCAACTCTGATTTTACAGTTGTGTGAGCCCAGGGACCTCCATTGTCCTTGGGGATTCCATGTATTTTGCTTTTCCATATGATCCACTGCAAGTGTTAAGAAGTTGTTGACCCTGGGAGTTGTTGACCCAGTTTAATGAGTTTATATGTTTATGCAAGGCCTTGACACTGCACTGTGATGTTTTGGTGTCCTTCTAAAAATATCTCTTTGCGGTCTAAGGTGGGTAGGAAAGCAACAGCTTACCTCCATGGGACTGCTGGGGTTTAGCTGTTTTGAGCCATTTTGGGCTCTGAGGGTATAAATGAAGGAGGCACTGTACTAACTGAAAACACAACATTTTAGTTCTCGGGTAGCTGGTTTGTAAATAACTTCTTCCTGCAAAGTAATAATCCTGTCTTATTCATTATGTGCCTTATATATGAAAATGATCACATTGTGTGAATTAGCTTACAGTAGTTTATTCTGAAAGCATTTAGATGACAGAAGGCAGCTTTAATGTTTCAAATCTCTTAGATAATGTACATCCATCTGTTCTTTAGTGAATGCATCACCTCTTTGCATATTGATGATTTCTGATGTAATTAAATTTTGATAATGTGTTTTACGGGCCTCTGGAAAAACCAAGTTGAGCTTATTTATGCAAATGCAGAGTAAAACTCAAATCATTTATGACTGAAGCTAATTTTGTGAATTGATGGTCACTACAAAAATGTAGGAATTATTAAAAAGAATAGTACTAGTGTATGTTCATTTTCTTAACTGGCTGGAATTTCATTTGGGTATGTTAACAGTAACAGTAGTATTATTTTTGTCACTTAAGCACTTAGCAGAATTGTGCATTTTATTACTTCTGTATTTCAGTGCTGACGTGTCACATCAGTTGCTTACAGAAACAAATTGAAATTATGTATTAAATTAATGAAACAAATGCAGCAATTGAAGTTTTATCAAGTAAATTGTATTATCCTAAACTGATAACTGAGGCATATATTTGAAACAATGCTGTGGATAGTGGAAAAATAAATGAAAACTTTTAAAGGTTTATTTACGGCTATTTACAGAATCATTTGTGGTGGAAGCTAAATTCTCTAGACTGTGAAGATACAAATCTCTTTTTTGGTCTTTATTATTATTGCTGATTTTTTTTTTTTTTCATATTATTTAATGTTTTAAATATCCAAGTCTCTTACTTTTAATGAGAAAGCAAGATGTAATGTTGCCAAGCTCATAATGCCCAAACTGCGTAGCAAGCCTGATAAATAGGTTGCACTAATGTCAGATTACATATGCAATGAAATTTGGTGTTTGATGTGGTGGAGTCCTGTTTTCCTGGGAGTGGCTGAACACCTGCCTGCCCATGGGAAGTGGTGAATGAATTGCTTGGTTTGCTTTGCTTGTGTGTGGCTTTTGCTTTATCTATTAAACTGTCTACCTCAGTCCACAAGTTTTCTCACCCACTCTTCTGGTTCTCTCCCCTGTCCCACTCGGAGAAGAGAGTGAGCAGCTGTGCAGGGCTTAGTTGCCAGCTGGGGTTAAACCACAACAGCAGCAGAACTCTGCGTGTTTCCTGGCACTCTCATTCTCTTACAGATTGCCTCAGCCCTCACTTAGTGAACGCAAAGAACAAAAAGATCTTTAGTCCTCTATCTCTGGAGGGGACAATTCATTCTGTGCCATAGGCACTCCCTAGGTCACCTAGACAATAGAACAGAAGCAGGAATGGATTGTCTGTCTTTTTCTTTCTCTTCATTTGCCTCTTCTATTCAACATACCCAGAATTTAATCTGGTTCTTGACAGGAATACTGCTTTCCTAATTCATTATATATTTTAATTTGTGATAGTGATCCATAGAAACAAGCTGTTAAGGTTGAAGTTCTCATGATGATGATGGTGTCCCTCTAGTGCTTAATGGGACACTAATGGGCTAGAGTTATAGACAGCTGGTAAATGGTGTAACTGCTGTAACTTTTGTCACTAAATGCTCAGAAACATTCAGTTCAATTCCAAACTTTAAATCAAGAATAAGAGCTCATTAAAATTGCTACAGATTTTTTCAAATCAACATAAAAAGATATTGCAGCCTGATTAACTTTTCTTTGTGCTGATTTTACTGAAATTGTTACAAAACCACAGCAAAACTTTTGTGCTAAAAATTATGACAACTCCTCTGAAATTATGCTTTTTTAACCAATTTCAATTTGTGAGCATGCCTCTAAGCGTGTGAATATTTCAATGCATATTTTGTAAAAATCCATCAGAGATAATGCTCAAGAGCAAGGGTCAAAAGAAATGGTGTGTTACTTGGGATTCCATATATCAAAAAGCACAGTGTAAAAATCCTTGGCATACAGGTGATCGTAATGGTCCCTTCTGGACTTAAAATGTATTACAGAGTGAAACCATGAAGTCATTTTTGTAATTTAAAGCTTTATCTTTACATTGTTAGTAATTCTTCCTGTCTGAATATCACCTTAAGCAAAATAGAGATTATATTATTACTGTGATATAATAAAAAAGACTCTGCATTACTGGGGTCAATACTTGTAATAAATGTTAAATTTGGTGTTCTAATGGGCAGCAGAAAGGTCCCTTTCGTTTTTCCCCCACTTCTTCCATCTAAAGTATTTAATATCATTGCTATTAATAGCAACTCAGAGTTACATTCATACAAAGACAAGGATATGGCACATCTAAAAAAAACCCCTATCCCATGTCATTGTAACTGAAACACCAGAATAATGTTTAGAAAATCTTTACAAGCAAAAGAAGTTGGGTCTTTTGACTACAAGGCCTCAGGAAACATTTTCTGATAAATATAACTTTTGTCATTCATGACAGTGTCATCTTTCAAATAAAAAATCTAGAATATTTTAAGATGATGTATGGAAACATACAGGCACTTCTGAACCTCCACCAAAACCTACTGTGCCTCATTTTCTGTGTGTGCCTGAGACATGTGAGAGCTTCTTGCCCTGGTATTCTTGGTGAATATGGAGATAAAGCTTTCTGCAGCTGACAGCCCACAGGATGAAAGCTTCCCCCATTTCCTCTCTCTGACTAGGAAATGTCTGGAATGACTCAGCTCATGTAGTTAGTGTAGCAAGTGTGACCTTTTTAAAGATGACTGCCGTATGGAGCTTTTTTGCCTCGACTTTTACCCATCTTCTTTTACTCAAGAATGACCAGCTTCAAAGGAAAAGTTCACTACTCCAATCCAATATTCTCCATATTGCAAGGGGTAAAAATAAACATTCTTCTCAGTTTACTTATGCATAAACTAAAATCATTCAAGTGTGACATCTGATAGGAATGACATGATTATAATCTGAAATGAAAACAAAGTTCATTTTGTTTATTTTTTATTCCCTGCATAATTTGAAAGAAGAAAGATATTGCAGAATCTTATTACACATTAAAGCTCAAGAAAGCCAGGGCTGTGCATTCCAGTGTTAACCTTTTTAGTATGCTTCTGGCTAATTGTCTGTCTGTCCCACCTTCTCCTCCCAGGTTAATGGGGTGGTCAACAAAGGACAGGAATTGTTGGCCAATCACACTACAAAGCAAACTGAAAAGGTCGAAGTAATGCGCTGTATTATTCATGGGCTACGCCTTGCTAAGGTGTCTTAGACCTAATGTCTTCTTGTGATGAATTACAGCAAGAACAAGAAAGAGCCCAATGTGAAATTGGCTCTTGTGTAAATGATTGTAGTTCAAATGGAAAAATGTACAACTGGCACCTGCTATTGTTCTGGTTTTTGAGATTAAAGATGTGTGACCACATCTAGCCACTGAATAAGCAATAGGTTACATTTGTATGACTTCTCAGCTGGGTTGGAAGTAGAATACAGTGTACATGTATATAGATTATTATAATTTTAGCCATGGACTTCATTTTGGGAATACTGCGGTGCCCAATATCCCACATGTCTTCTCTGTTAATAAACTCATGATTAGTTTATAGATTTCTTAATATGAGACTCCATTTTAAGTGGTGTTTTCTTAAGAAGTATTAATATGCTAATTCCTAAGAAGGCATCTAGAACGGACTGTAAGACAGTCGTTGCTCTCAGGAGTTTGCAATCTGTATAGTCAAATTTGAAGGAAAACTTGATGTAACTGTTCTTTTCTCCTTCACCTTTGGTGTGAAACAGGTAGACAGAGACACTTGCAGAGGCAGAAGCATGACTCAGGTGCTCCCAATCATTTTCTGAGTACTGTCCCTCTCACTGACTACAGAATGAGATTAGCAACAGCAGGCTACTGATTTAATCCTTACCACTGGATGTCACAAGTGTATCTCATCATCTTCCTCTGGCGATGTGTTTAATTTAATTGATAATTTAGCTATGGAACCATTCTCCGTCACTGAATCACAATCTTGTATTTGTCAGGTGTTTTTACCATGCGCCTTTGACAGGACAGACTTCACAAATAGTGAAAGTGAAAAATGTTTTTTAAGACCAACCACTTCCTGGTCTACCTTTTCTAAGTCGTAATTACTGTTGTAACTCAACAGCAAACATACACCTAACACCTGAAGGAGCTGACTCTTTGTGTGCTCATTGTCCCTTTTAGGGCTTAGTACAGAAATTCTGGCATTTAAGAGGAAGCAAGAATTGCAGCTGCGAGCAGAAGAATTATGAGGCAGTATTCTTCTTTTTCCCCACTCACCTTTCTTGAAATTGTTATAGTGGTCTGTGCTTTTCATTGAGTGGTTTCAACTGCCATCAGTTGCCTGGGGCCAGTGAACCTAGCTGTCAAAAGATAAATCATTTTTGTGACAAAAAAATCTGAGATGCAGGGAAACAAACCCCCATCATTCATTTGGAAAAAAGTCTTTGAAAGAGAAGTGATCTGAAAGTGGAGCTCTTGTGGAGTATCTCATGTGTCCTTGTGTACAGGAGCAAAAGAGCCACCACAACCATGGGCCAGACTGTTTTTAATGTGCTCTTAATAAAAAAAGGGGATGAAGAATGAAATCCAACTTGTAATAATATTTCCTTAATGAGAGGACCAGTGTTATATACCATCCCGCTACAGAAATCACCAGCTAAGAGGCCATATAATCCTTGTAATGCAGTCTGCCATATCTTCAAAAGGCAAGTTAATTATTATGTATTTTAATTTTGTAGGTGATCCTAGTGAATCTCACGCTTTAGGAACTATACTGTATGCAGCAAGCATTGGAAATTCACCCTGCCCTTCTTCCCCATTGTGCAGCCAAAATGTAGTATATGCATAGAATCACAGAATGGTTTGGGCTGAAGAGGACGTTTAAGGGCATCTAGTTCCAATCCCCTTGCCATAAGCAGGGACACTTTCAGCTAGGCCAGGTTGCTCAAAGGCCTGTCCAGCCTGGTCTTGAGCAGAGTAATGTTGACTGTCGGAGAGTCATGAATAAAATACTACACAGGTTTGGACCTGGCCCTATGCATCACAGATGGGTATTTCTGGAAAACAGCAATAACCTTCTCTGTGACACAGGCTCCTTGCATGTTTGTTTTGTGTTGTTTCATACTTGAATTTATCTCATTACAACTACTTTAGACTGTGGCTTTCTGGAGGTAAAAGGGCACTGTAGTGAAGTGTTGTCCTAGATGTTTCTGACACCTTACAGATTGATATGGGCTATGGCCTGTTTCTCTCTCTCATTGATCTACATCATAAGACAGGTTTTCTGCCCTACTTGATACCTGAAAAGTGAAATGTCACATCTTGTCTTGGATCAGGGTTTTTTGCAAAACTCCACGATGAGATTGGTACATCTTTCTTGGTGTGCTCAGCTCAACTTGTTAATGTTGCACAGACAACTGTTTTTCACTGGCAATGTTGCTTTTTTATTCCTAAATATCACCTGTTTTCACTGCATTTTATTATTTTTCATCATTCTAGGTAAAAATACCTGATTTTGCATTAAATACTGAGAATTGTAAGCCAGCTTGCATCATATTAAGAGCATTTAGTTAAGACCTTCTTGATTTACCAAGCTATGTGTTAACTGTGACTTGATGATCCATGGAGAGCAGTCTTTCTGATTTAGTATGTGTCTGCTCCTCGAAGATGGATGATTGCCACTACATGTCATAAAACTTCATCTGACAAAACCAACTCCATAGCAAAATAATGCCATCCCTAAAGGGCAATAATTCTTTGTTTTCCTGTCCCACATGTTTAAGGAGCTCAGGCTAGCTCAGATTTTCTCAAAAAGATTTCTTCATGCTTACTCTGTTAACAATGAACAAAGAACCATCAAAGCTTTTCAAAAATCTTTTATGAGAGCCTAGGAAAGATGGTCTTGAGCACTAAAAATCTGTAGGATTTAGACTCCTATCAGCGATAAATAGATAGTGGGAATTGAGTGCTAAACACCTTTGAGGTCCTGGATTTTTAATTAAATCTTAGGGCTGGGGGCTGGATTTTCCCTTTCTTTCAATCTTTTTGTTTTTAAAATCACCCCTGAATGAGGAAAATGAACTGAATAGTGGTTTTATAGAATGAGGTTCTTTACTTACAAAGTACAGAGTGAACATAAAGGAAATGCCAGTCTTAGAAGAGGCTGCACACATCAGTTGGGATGCATGTCAAACATCATCTGATAAGATGATCTCTGTTGAAAAGCAGGTGTGCTGCTTTGCTCACTGATGACAGGTGTCAAGGGATTTGGGATCCTGTCCTCCCTTGAAGACCAAAGTGATGTAAGATGTGCCTACACTACAGAGTGCTGCTGTGGGAGTGCAGGACGTGTGGCTGATGCTTAAGCAAGAGATTTGCCCTGAAGAAGGGAGGTGCAGTTCTTCTCTTCCCTGGAGTGTTTTGGTGGTGTTTTTTTTTTTTTTTTTTCTTTAAAAACCATTACCATCTAATGCAGGGGATAAAAAATCATCATAAGGACACAGACGAGAGAGGACTTCATGTTCTTAACCATGGGACAACCACTTGGCCCTGTTTCTTTTTCCTTTCTCTTTTCATAGTGTTGTGTTTCTTCACCTTGCAGTTGCCACAGCTGAAAAGTGCAGGATGCTGCTTTTCACCTGTAGATAGTACTGTATTGGTGTAAAGCATTAACCTGGGAAGAAGGCAATGTGGGGCTGAATCTTCTTGGCTGAAGATAGGGGAACCCTGGTTTTTCAGTGCTTCTTGGGCAGCAGGATCTTACAGAGTTTGGATGCAGAATATTCTTAGAAAATGCAACACAGACCACTTCTTTGTTGGGTGTTACCATTTAAATAAACAAGACAATTTAAAACAAGCCTTTCAGAGAGATTTATTCCTACCAGTAAAGACTAATGAAGTCCAGAGGTGTTTTGCTAAAGACACTCCATAGTCAAGGGAAGACTCATTAATTGGAAAGGTGGCTTTTGCTGACTCATCTGTCAATTATTTACAGTTAACATTCTAGTTTGCTGTGTGTTCATGACTTTTGGGCTTGTAAGGGATGGTTTTGTAGTTCCTATAATGTTGCTGTGCACTTTGGGTTCTCTTCATTTTTTCCATCTTAGCTATTCTCTGCCTTTTGTTCTTTAAGTAATTGTCTTCTACTTGATATAAGTAGTCTTCAATTAGTCCAATCTGAAATTATAAAGAAGTGGTGTCAAAAGCATGTCCTTTCCCCTCTATAAAAATTTTAAAAGCTTTTCTAACTGGTTTATTTCAAAACTAATTGTCATTAGAAAGAAAAATACATGAAGGCACCTCTCATCCAATTGGCTGGAGTAACAGCATCTATTTCATAATTTATTTTTTTAGTCCCTTTCTATTTGGATTCAATTACTTTACTGCTGTGGAATAGACTCTTTCATTGAAATGTGCACATTGAAAACAGGAATTTATCACAACTGTTTTTAAATGGCATTGAAAAACAGCCACTTTAAAAGGAAAGGATGATGAGGAAATTAATCTCAGGCAAGTTTTTCTTGATAAGGAAAGAGAACAGAGGCTTCTGGCATTTGTATGCCAAAATCAACACATGGAGAAAAATGAGTATTCCACATTGCTGTGGCAAGAACTATTTTTCTATTATATCAAAATGAAGTTCTGAATAAATATGTTTTCCCATGAATATAATACACTAGAGAATACAGTAAAAGAATAGATGACCTCAGTGTGCTCCCAAAATAAGAATGCAATTACTCTAGTAAAGAGTACATTCAGATAGACACATCTTCCTTGCAGGGATGATTTCAAAACAACCAAAACTATAGATTAATAGTATTCTGTACAGGTACTCTGTAAATACCAGAATTCGTAATTTTATGGCTATCTCCTCCCTATACATTACCTTTATTCATACCCTTTGTCAGCTTTTACGATATGTGGTATTTCTGTAAGGTGAAGACGAGAATCATATCCATTCACACTGAGTTATACTCAATACCTAGGCTCTTTTTAATGTGAAGAACTAAAGAATCAATCTTCCAATTGCATTTTAAACTGAAATCTTAAAAAAAAAAAAAAAAGGCTGACTCCATAACCTGACACGCATTCAGTGGTGCATTGCTTCTTTAGGCACAACACCGAACTGAGAATTAGTCCAAGTGTGGCTTCCTATTGTATTTATTCATATATTGATCTGCTATTGAAGTGCTCCTCAGCCCTGAACCTGAAGCCATGCCATACACTCCGGCCATGGTTTGGGTTGGTGAGGGTTGTGTGTGTGAGAGAGAGAAAATGAGGCAGGCAGAAAAGCTTGAGGACAATTACATCTGCCTCCCTGGGGTGCTGAGACAACAAGGAACATGTTTGGCACAGGAGATCTGCCTCCTCCTCCCCATGAAGTTTGCAGGGATGATGTTTTCATCAGATCACCTTTGCGCATCACAGTGCATGATGCTGTGTAAAAGAGTTCTCTACTGTGCTGATGAACCTTGACAGGCACTTATGCGTGGGCTTTCACTCTTCTGTTACCAAGAGATCCATTGCAACAGGAGCACAGGGAAGCTGGGGCTCTCTGAAGGCAGCCTCATGGGCTGGCTCCACTGTGGTGTGCTCACCATATAAACATGCAGAGGATTAGAGAAAGGCATCATTATGCTAGCCTCATTTTTAAGAAGCTGAAATAGAAGCTTAGAAAATCATTGATCTGGCCAAAAGCACATGGGAAGTTGCAGGAAGAAAGACTAATCACTTAGTGACAAGCTCCAGTCCAGGGGCTTAGACATATTTAACACAACCACCAAATCCACAAGACTGTTCTGCAACAGACCAAATAAAAATGCCTACGTAAATTTCTTCTGCAGTTTAAAGTAATCTTTTCTATTTTGGGGGTAATGCTTGAGTTTGGGTGAGCACAAAAGGTGGTAAGAGGAAAGGAAATGGGTCTTGGGTGATGGATAGGATGTGGCGTAAGGGCAAAGGAGACACCAGAAAAACTACAAGTTTTACAGCAGATCCTTTAGGACCATCCAGTGGTGCCTGTACTGCTGGTGATGCCACTAGAAAGCCCCTGTGGAATGATGTTCGTATCTTGAATCATGGCTCGGCTGCTGTTGTGTGCTTTTCATATTTACGGAATACCTGTCAGCTCCAACCCCCCAAATACATTCTAATATAGCATATCAGGGGTGGAAATAATAGTTGCTTACATAATTGCAATGTTACTGACACAGCTGATGAGCTGATGATGTTATTTTCACTGCAGTGATGGCATTCAAACCCTTGCCGACTTACAATTACACTGTATGCTCTGAGCCCTAACATGATTTAAATTACCATACAAACACAATGAAAATACAGTCTCTTGACAAGATAAAGGAAGGGAGGGGAGTGGTTTAAAAATCTCTTTTTGGTGGCTGCAGTGTTCAGTAGTGCTAATTCTCGGCTTTCTAGCTTGCACATTTCATTTTAAGAAAGTAAATTGGAAGCATTATGTTCTGCCTTTTTGCCTTAATTTAAAACCTCCCTCTGCCTGCTATTCTGCTGTCTGACTGCAGTGAGCCACCTTCGGGGCTCTCACTGGGAAATGCAAATTTTTTTAATCAATAACTTTTCTATTTTTTCTTTTTTTTCCTTTCCTTTTTTTTTTCTTTTTGTTTTTTAAAAAAAATCCAATAACTGTTTAAATAAGAATCCATGTGGATGGGAGTAGGTGGAAGGGCATAGTTTGTAGCCAGCCCAAACTTGATTAGTGTTAGAGCAACAGCTGTCGTAGGAAATTGGATTTTGTAAAAGACTTGCGACTTACTCCCAAGCAAAGCAATAGACCGATGGCTATAGACTCATGCTGAGACCAAATCCCAGGGTTATATAGCTGAGCCCTGTGGCTACCTGATGCACTAAAGCCCAAGCTAAGAGCTCTGCAGGACTGGGTTCATGGCAGAGGATTCGCTATTGGTTTTGCCAGTGATTCACATGAGGCTCATTTTAGGCCCGATCCCAACCCTCACAGAGATCAGCAATGTTGGATGAGTCCTTTGCTCTATTTGTACTTGGATGATGCTTTCCCACCTCTAATTCCCTGATCCACATGATGTTTATGTGAGCCACAGTCAGTGCTTGGGAGCTGATCAGAAGCATTGCATACGTCTGCAGGGGCTGTGCTTAGCTGTCAGTAGCTGAACTTGCTGTTTGATATTCTTCAAGTCTTGAATACTCTCTTGAACACTCTCTTGAACACATGAAACCACACTTGTCCCATCTAACCTGCTATACAGTGTCTTTATGGTCTTTTTCTCAAGTGTTTGGTGACGTGAGAGCTCACAAAGACAAATTTGGCTTCAACCTATTTTTAATCCTCCACTGCTATGACATCTTACTTTCAAGATTTCCTGAGTATTTATCCCCTCAGCCCCTCCCCAGTTACCCCCAGCAGTGCAGGGGCAGCATTTCTACTTTGAATCAATACCTACAGCACTGGCCTATGTCAGACTGCTCCTGATCTTAGTTCTTTCACTGGACTTTCTCCTCTGTCTTTAGTCTGGCTCCTTTAATGAGGTGGAGGGAGCAGGCAAAAAAGGGAATGAACAGAATGAAGATCAAATGGGAATAAATAGAAACAAAAGATGTTGTTAAAGCAAATTACATGCTTATTCCACAGCACATCTGTATGGTACCTATAGGTGTTTTGAGGTCAAGCTAAGCAGAGAAATGTAAGGGTTTGGGAGCAGGCAAAAAAGGGAATGAACAGAATGAAGATCAAATGGGAATAAATAGAAACAAAAGATGTTGTTAAAGCA